>VZTJ01003870.1:43594-59107 GCA_013397795.1 Orthonyx spaldingii | reverse complement strand
GGCGCGGCGCTGACCGCTAGGGGGCGCGCGCGCGCGCGCGGCCTGCCCGCCGTGAGGCAGCGCCCGAACTCCCCCTAGGTTTTCTTCTTTATTCTTTTTCTTTTCTCCCTGGACCTGAAGCTGAAATAAAAAGGGCCAAACAGCCACAATTCCTCCTGCTGGGAGACTCCTCCTGGCTGAGAGACGGCACTGCAGAGCAGTGGGCACTTAGGGAGGCTCTAAACCCCCTAAACCCCCCCCATCCTTCAGGAAGAAAATCTCCAGGCACGGCCACTTTGAGAAGCAGGAGCAAAAATCTGGCCTGAAACAGAAAACTCCAGAGTAATTCAAATTTTAAAAGCAGGAAAAAGCCAGCAGCCTCAAGTCACCAAATACTGGCTCTGAGGAGCACCTGGAGTGGGTCAGACCCTCAGAGCATCTTTGTCTTGGGTCTCTTAAATGAGCCCTGGTTCATCTGCATGGCCAAAGTTGGAACAAAACCCATTCTGCCCAATGTAAGGGTGTCAGAAGCACATCTTGTGCCTTTTTCTGCAAATATTGGCCATCCCTGGCGATTTTGGAAAGAGCCATTGCCTTCCGAATGTGCTCAGTGCTGATCTGAGCACACACAAAGGAGCAAAGGAAGAGGAATATTTTCAAAAAAATGTTCAAGATGAAATCATGAATGGATGTCAGTGTCTCACTGTCTCTTCCAGCTGATTTTGGATGAAATCCCTGCCCATCAAGCACAAAGGCACTGGCTGGGTAGAGGCTGAGCCGAGTGGATGAGATCACGAACTTGGAGAGACTCTGGAGTCTCCCACAGGGCACCATCTCCTCAATTCTCCAGAAACTCCTCCTTGCTGCAAGCATCACAGGAGGCTCCACCTCATCCTCCTGCCACCAGCTTCATCCCTGCCTGTGTTCCAGATTATGGGTTGCTTTGGCTCTAAAGGACCTTCCAGTATTTCTGACGATGCCTCAGTTCTTTGGCTTTAATTAGATCCCAACAGTGCATAAGCAATCTTGGGGGATTGGTTCCCCCTTTCCAGCAACCCCTCCCTGCAGCAGCATCATTCCCCACTTCCCACAGGGCCAAGAACACTGAGCATGACTATGAGCTCATCACCTCCACGTCCTGTCTCTTGAGACCTCCTTTGTGTGCTCATACAAAGCCATAGTGGTTTTGCTTTTTGGGGGCACATCCAACAGAAAGACTTGACAGTGCTCAGAGGAACTGCAGGACACCGGTGAGTTATGGGGTGTGGAGGGCCAGGGGTATCTGCTGGACACAACTGACATCCCACCAAAGGCTACCGAGGTCCACAACCACCACCTTCAATCCTCTTGTGCGTACCACGGTACAAATATTAGTGATGGAAACAGACAAAACCAGGGCAGGAACCCCCACTTCCCAGAGGACCATAGATCAACACACATGAAGATCTGGTGTTGCTGTAATTAGCAGCACATAAAACCCATGCAGTAATTAACTTTCTCCCTTCCAAGTTAAGATTTAATACCATGCGGTAAAATCAGACCCAAGGCGATGAAATAAGAAGAGAAAAACCCTGTCAAATTAGGCACCTGTGACTTGCTAAGGAATTAATTATAGCCTGGTGTAATACTACTAATAAATTGCTGTTAATATGCCCTTGTGCTCCAGGTGAGGAAAGACATTGAGAAAAATGTCCCATATTGACATCAAGAAGCAGGTTTCTGCCAAACAGAGGCTCAGCCATGCTGGGATGTAGGTGAGCTACTGCACCGGACAGAGTTGGGAGAAGAAAATCTGGGACCAAAAAAAAAAATCCTGGGCTGCTAGGGAGCTGCCCCAAACCTCCCAATCCTCTGTAATGCCAGCAAGAAAAATCTCTTCATATGAGGAACTGTCACTGCCAGCAGGCTTGAGCATCTCCCAAGGCAACTCCCAGTGCGTGGGGACGAGGACAGAGGGACACTAGGGACTGGAGGAGAGGCTGTGTCCCGCAAAGGGGGAATAAACTCCAGCAATGGCAAAACACAGCAACAGTGCTGGTCCCCAAAGGTCTCCTTTTTGCAGATGCCCTCACAGATGGGCTCCACCAAGAAGCATCAACTCCATCCAGTCTGGGCCAGAATCAGCTGGCAGAGCTGGTTCAGAATCAGGGTCAGAATTCAGCTCCTACAAGTGGTCCCCAACCCTCCCATGTTGCCAGTGGAGGTGGCAAGGTCATTGTGCACATGCAGTGCCTGGAGCAGCACATCAGATCACCTTGTCATGTCAGGAAAGTAAGTCATGGGAGGATCTGCCCAGACCTAATGTTACATGTCGGGATCCAACCTGGACATCCTCTGTCAATAACTTTGGCTCCTCACAGAAGAGCAGGCAAGCTCCTGAAGAAGAGCTGTGTGGCTGGGCAGAGGGAGGATACCTCCTCAGCAGCTCTGTTCTTTACTTCTCCCTAGTTTTCCTAGGTGGAAAAAAATGCTGGAGGTGTCCTACCAGCTCCATGTGCCATTAAGTTTCCCTGGTAAAGCTAGAAGGATTCTTGCCACGCAGGAAGAACAGGGGGCCTGTCTTGAGGTACATGTGAGATCAAGGTTGATTTATTTTACTCTCTCCACTGCTCTGGCATAAAGTCATCCAGTATCCTGTCTCTACCTGGCAGCTCATGCTCTCAAATCCAAGGGGAATGCACAAGGATGTGAAACATACATCATCTGATGAGCACCTGAAGCCTGCATGGCACTTTTGAGGATGTTCTTTCCAGAAAAGAGAGCTTCAGGTCACCCCATGTTCCCAGCTCAAGAATTCAGACCAGCTAGGACAGAAACCAGAAGACTCATCACAAGAGACCCTTTGCACAGGTTTTGACTGCTCTTCCCAGGCCACAGAGCTCCCTAAACATGTGCATTTTAATATGGGGCAAAATCCAGCCCTGAGATCATTACCTGCCACAAGCACTCACAGTGAGGTACACCACAGCCAGGCAGGTAGGAGATACTATTTTACACAATTATTACACTTGCCCCAAGCATTTCTGCTTTTTGCTCCAAGCTCTCTTGGAACTCACACTTCCTGGTATCACCTGCCTCCTGCTACAGCTTGGCACAGGTCAACGAAGAAAATTATTCAATTACTAGAAAATCCAGTAAGACAAGATGCAGAATTAGTCTCCTTAAAGCACAGAGCAATCAGCATTTTTGTTTCTTGGTCTCTTTCCTTGCCCTGCCTTTGGCAGCATACAGGCACTGTCCCACTCGCTCAGGGACTCTGCTCAGGGGGTCCTGTGTGGTCACTCGTGTGACTTGGTCAGGCCCTGGAAGTTGGGCTCCGTGCACGGGGGCAGTGCTGCCTGCCGGTTCAGCAGCTTCTCCAGGACAGTTATTTCAGCATCTCGTCTCTCTATGTCCTCAAACGGAGTCCAGGACATGTCATGCTGGAGCTTATAGGCACCAAGAAATTCATGGGGAGTGGTACCCCATTCCTGGTGGAGAAAAGAGAGATTCCATCAGTGCTCAGTTTCCCATGGAGCTTGGCTGTGCTGTTCCTCAGCCCTACTACGTTCAAAGCAGTCCCAGCTACGTGACCATCCCATTTTCTAACCTAAAAATAGGCTCAACTACCCTGAGTACAAGATCAGGTCGAGCTCCAGCGCTGCTGACACAGGAAGGCTTGTGGACACAAGATTTCCCTGACCTGCCCAGAGCATTGCCCTGAAGCCTTCACTCTGCATGTAAGAAAATGGGCAGTCTGGAAGGAGAAGACCTCCAAGACCATCCCCTCAGCTGCAGGCAAACTCAGTCCCTGGGCTGAAGTACCTGAGGAGACTGTCCTGCCAAGCAGCCACACCAGCCAGGGAAGGCTCGGGGCACATCGGCAGTTCTTTACTTCCAGACAAAGAACCTCAGGTACCAAAAGACAAAATTCAGGTCCATGCCCCAAAGGGCTTCTTGCCATTCTCCATCGAGCCAGAGCACTCCATAAGATGGCTCTGGCCCCAGCAGACTAACCCAGACCAAGGGCAAACACCAACTGAGTAGGGACCAACGAATGCCCCCTTCAAGCTGGTGCTTTTGTCTGAGCTCCATATGTTCCCAAGCACCAGAAGCATGACTTTTTTATCCCCTCCCTGCTTCTTCATGGGCTGCAACCACTCACCTTAGGAGACAGGATGGAGAAGTACCGCTGCCCACTCTCCCGCCTGTACATGTAGTAAACATTTCCTGGCTTCTTCACAAGGTTGCAGGCCACGTGATTCAGATCAGCATCCCTGTTAGCTTCATCCAAGACCTGGAAAACACAAAACTTAACATCTTTACACTTGAAATAAAGTGACAACATGCTATTGCCTCTCAGCCATACACCAAGACACATCGCTTGACCTTATGGGGCATGAGGCCTTGACCTCCCTGGTACACACCTGACTTCACTTTCCCCAGGAAGGAGACACTTTCCAAAAAGATAAAGTTTTTTCCAATTCGTCCCTGTCAGTAGGACTTCAGAGAACCTCTCCACAGAGGTGGAGATACCTCTGTATCTCACCCCAGATTCACCTCTACACTTGACCCCACCATACGCTGGGCTTATTCCTCATCTCCACACTCAGCTGCTGGACTCTGGGGCCTTCCTGCTGTGCTCCACAAGGGAAGGGGCAGCAAACAAAGGGGAATTCATCTCCCCAGCTCCACCACCTGACTGTTCCACTGCTCCAGCTCCACCAGTTAATGATTACATGACGTAACGGCCTCAATGGCAGTGGGCCAGTTGCAGTGACTGGCAGATCCTTCCCTACTCTGGCTACAGATTTCACCCCTAAGGGTGAAGGCTGGATTGATGAGCACAGCCAAGCCCTGCTGTGTGCTGCTGGGACCACCCGCTCCAGCAAATGAGCTAGGACAAACACAAAAGCCAAGCCCATCATCAGGTAAGACCTCATCTCTCCCAGGGCGTCAGACCCAGCCAGGGCCACATTGTCACCTCACCAGATCCTTCCAAGAGCACAGTGCACACACAGGTCACCTGTCCCAAAACCAGAGTCATCTCTCTCTGTCCTGACACCTGAGCAGTTTTGGACCACCCACCCTTGCCACCCTACTTTATCCAAAGTCCTTCCTGGTGTGCTCAGCACTCAGGGAAAGCACCGAAACCAACCCTCCCCCATCCCCCTTGACACCAGACAATAAACATCCTTATTTTTCCATTGAACCTTCTCTGCTCAGCTCCTGGCCCCAACTCACATCCAGGCCACAGCTCTCCCCAGATGCCCAGCAGTGGTGGCAGATGCTCATCTCCCCAGGCGAGGCAATGAGCCTTCTGCCCATCCTCACTCACCTTCCGCGCCTGCTCCTGCAGGTGCCGGATCTGCTCGGCGATGACTGTCAGCTTGCTGCAGGCATTTGCCCGGACAAAGTCATCAGCCTGGGAGAGAAAATGAGGGCTGGTCAGGACGTGAAGAGCTGCAGCCCTCCGGACTGTGGTGGGCCGGCTATGGTCGAGCTCAACACATCAACAGAGCTGCAGGAGCTGTCCTGGCACGACACGAGCAAGGACCAGGAGCTGCCTGGATAGGTTGAGGGGCAGTGGGAGGGAGCAGCATGACATACTGGGAGGCAATGTGTTGGACCAGGAGATAGTGAGATGCACAGGGGGGAGGCAGTAGGACATACACAGAAGCATTTAGGTGAACTGAGAAGCTCTGGAGGACAAACTGCACATCACTGGAAGAACAGTATAACATACTGGAGGGCACTGGAAGGGCCAGTAGGACATATCAGGAAAAACTGGGGTGCAGTGAGAGGCAGGATGGACTGGGAATCACTGAAGCAGCAATAGGACGTATCAGGGGTGCTGGGATGGACTGGGAATGTGGTGGCAGGAGGCATCAGTACACACTGCTGTGAACTAAAGGTAGTGGGACATACTGGAATGGGACTTCAGTGGGATGCTCTGCGAGTCACTGTGGGGCAGCAAAGCACCGTGAGAAGCACTGAGGTGCAATGGGAGGCTCTAGAGACACCAACAGCGTGGGAACTCGGGAAGGTACTGGGGGGCACTGCGAAATACTGGGAGGGGACAGTGGGAGGTGGTGGGAGGCACCACGAGACACAGCAGGAGGCCACCGGGGCCATCGGAGAGGAGCGGGACGTGCTCGAAGGCACGAAGGCCGCCGTCGGCTGTGAAGACGCCGGAGACGGCCGGGAGGCAGCGGGACAGCGAGCCCAGCCCTGCCGCCGCAACCCCGCAGCCGGCACCGGCCCTCACCTGCTGCACCTGCCGGGCCAGGGCCACTAGGTCCCTGGGATCCCCGACGCGGCCGGCGCGGCCGGCGCTGCCCTCGACCAGGGCCAGCCCGGGGCCGGGGCCGTCGTCCCCAGGCTCCGCGCCGCCCTCCGCCATCGCCAGCGCGACCCAGCGCTTCCGCCCGGTGCCGAGGCTTCCGCTGCGGCGTCAGCACGCGCGGGCGGGCGCGGCCACGGCGGGGCTCCGCTGATTGANCTTCGGCCGCGCTTCGGACATGGCGCTGCCGCCGCCGCCGCCGCTTCTTCTGCTGCCGCTGCTGGCGCTGCTGGCCCGGGCGGCCACGCCACCGGAACCGCTCCCGTTCCCGACCCTGGCACCGGCCGACCCGCCGCTGCCCGCCCAGCCCCCGGACGCGCTGTTCGCCGCCGGTGCCGAGGCGTACGCGCGGGGGGACTGGCCCACCGTGGTGCTGCAGATGGAGCGGGCGCTGCGGGCGCGGGCCGCCGTGCGCTCCCGGCTGGTGCGGTGCCGCCTGCGCTGCGCCAGCGCCGCAGCGGGGCCGCTGGAGGGCACCGAGCCCCAACCCGACCCGGTGCTCCGGGACCTGGGGTTCTTTCGGGCGCTACTTCGCCGCGCCGCCTGCCTGCGGGGCTGCGGGCCCGCCGCGCCCTCCCGATACCGCCTGGGCGAGGAGCTGGACCGAGAGTTCGGCCGGCGCAGCCCCTACAACTACCTCCAGGTCGCCTATTTCAAGGTGCGAGACCGGCGGCGGGACCGGCAGCGACCAAGGGAAGAGATGGAGAAGGGAAGGGAAGGGGGCGTCCCGCTGCGAAGGGATTTGGGACGGGTGGGATGCACAGAAGATCCCGGAATCAGGCGGGAGGATGGAGGGGTGGGTGAACCGGCCGGTGGCGATCCTGGTCCCGGGACGCCGGGTGGGTTCGGTGTCCACCTCGGCGGAGTGGGGTTGCCGGCTGGCAGCCCCGGCCTTGCCGCCCCCCCGTCCCTTCCCCCCCCAGTGCCACGTCGGAGCTCGCCGGAGCCGCCCCTGTCACCGCCCTCCGCCCCTGCCGCTGGGATGCCCCGGGGATGTCCCCTCCGCTCCGCGTGGGGTCCGCGCTGTCTCACCCCCGTCCCACCCAGATGAACCGGCCGGCGCAGGCGGCAGCGGCCGCTCACACCTTCTTCGTGGCCAACCCCGGGCACCAGGAGATGAGGCAGAACCTGGAGTATTACCAGGCCATGGTGGGAGTCCGCGAGGATGACTTCACTGACCTGGAGGCCAAACCCCACCTGGTGAGACCCTCCCCTCCCAAAGTCCTCGTCTGCTGTGAAACCTAGGGCAGTCACACTGCGGCTGCTGGCTCAGAGAGCTCATGAGCTGCTGTTGTGGTGTGGACGAGGTCATCCATCACGGGGAGTGGGGCATTGAGATCCCCTCATCATTTCTCATCCCTCTGCAGAACGAGTTTCGGCTGGGCGTCCGGTTTTACACAGAGGAGCAGCCAGCCGCTGCCATCCTGCACCTGGAGAAGGCACTGGAGGAGTATTTTGTGGCAGACGCTGAGTGCCGCGCTCTCTGTGAGGGGCCCTACGACTACGAGGGCTACAACTACCTGGAGTACAACGCAGACCTTTTCCAGGCCATCACAGGTGGGAGCCATGCCTTCTGTGTCCTGTCACAAGAGTTGATGACAATTCTCAGGCGGTTGGTCCCCAAAGACGTGGGGTGCTGGGTCCATGAAGAGTGCAAACCCCATCCTAGCTTTCACTAGGGAAAGTGTGGCCAGTAAGAGGTGTTTACCTGCACTCAGCCCTGGGGCTGATGCCCAGGAATCCTCCATATTCCAGAGGAATATGGAAAGACAGAAGAGGGACCAGTAGAGGGTCACCAGGATGTGATGGGAGGCTGAGGATGGCTACTCTGTCGTGGGAGAGCATCACAACTCCACCACTGATCAACTCAGAGGTGGTCAACCCCCATGCCTGAGGGTTTTTCACTACCCAAAAGCTTGCAACAACCCTAGTATGAGCAGGAGGTTGGACACCCCTCAGGGTCCTGCCCACCAGCCCGTGGGTGACCATGGGCAGTGACATGGGGTTTTTCTCCACCAGATCACTCCATGCAGGTGCTAAGCTGCAAGCAGGGCTGCGTCACAGAGCTGGCCTCACAGCCCGGCCGGGAGAAGCCTCTGGAGGATTTCCTGCCCTCACACTTCAACTACCTGCAGTTTGCCTACTACAACAGTAAGCAGCTCCTCACCCCATCCTCTGTGGTTGTCAGCACTGGGCACTCAACTCTGCATGGGTTGAAATTGTGGATCCAGAGAGTGATTTGGGTGGGGAAGGGACCTTCAAAGATAATCTCATCAGTCCAACCCAAAATGAAGGGACATCTAGCACTGGTCAGTCAGATCTCTCAGAACCCCATTCAACCTGATCTTTAACACTTTCAGGGATGGGACAGCCACAGCGTCTCTGGGCAGTCTGTGCCGGGGCCTCACCACCCTCATCACAGAAAATTCCCTCATGGCCATCCTAATGCTGCCCTTCTTCAGTTTAAGACAATTGCCCCTTGTCCTGTTGCTATAAACCTTGATAAAAAGTTGTCCTCATCTTTCTTGTGGCCCCTTTAGATATGGAAAGACCATAATATTTCTCAGGAGCCTTCTCATCTCCAGGTTCAACAAGCCCGGTTCTCTCAGCCTTTCTTCACAGAGGTGCTCCAGTCCTCTGACCATTTTTGTGGCCTCCTCTGGACCCACTCTAATGAGTCCATGTCCTTATGCTGGGGAACCCAGAGTTGGAGGCAGCACTGCAAGTGGCACCTCACCAGAGTGGAGCAGAGGGCTGGAATCCCTCCCTCACCTGTTGCCCGCATTGCTGGGGATCAGCCCAGAATGTGGGGGGTTTCTGGTCTGCCAGTGCACACGGATGGGTCCTGTGCAATTTTTCATCCACCATTATCTCCACATCCTTCTCCACAGGGTACTCTAATCCCATCCATCCCCACATCTTCACTGATACTGGTAGAGAGCCTTCCACTAGGCCTTGTACTTTGTGAGGTTCATACAGGCGTGTTCCTCCTGCCTGAAATGTTCTGCAGAAGATTTGGATCTCTCTGTGCCTGGATGCAGTCACTCTCCATGTCGCTTTATTCCTGGGCAGCTTCACTTTCCAAGTGAAACAACAGCCTAGGGAAGCTTTTTTTTTTTCCCTCTTTGCCAGCTGTCCACCTCCTGCCTTAAATCACAGCAGCACACTCGCACTGCAGAAGAGTTACAACCCAGGAAAATACACCTGATTTTATTTCATTTTTTATTCACTTCTTTAGAAAAGTATAAAACGTTCCTGTGAATTTCTTCAAAAGGTGGGGAAAAAATACAAAGTCCAAGAGGATGGAAATCCTCAGGAAGAGACAGCTGTGAGGAGGCCTCATCAATGTTTGTCAGTGTCTGCAGGGAGGTGTTGGAGGCTGGAGTCAGGCTCTGCTCAGTGGTGCTGAGCAATAGCCAAGAGGCAGAAAGTGATGACTATGAAGTGCCACCTGGATATGAGGAAGTGTGCAGTGACCAAGCACTGAGCAGATTGTCCAGAGAGGGTGTCGGGTCTCTCTCACTGGAGATATTCCAGACAACCTAGACACAATCCTGTGCCATGTGCTCTGGGAGGACCCTGCTTGAGCAGAGAGGTTGGGCCAGATGACCCACTGTGGTCCCTTCCAACCTGACCCATTCTGTGATTGATTCTGTGAAAGGACACATGAAAGTGGGGCAGGATGCTTCAGTGGCTGGAAATCTCAGGTTAGCCAGGTTATTTGATCTGGCTGCCTGTAAATCGGTTTTGTGATGTTTTTCAAGGGAGAAAAGTACCCAAGCTGTGACACTGGTTTCTGTTGCGATGCTTTTGGAGACAGGAGAGCACCTCAGAGTCTGAATTTTGCCTTTGTGGCAGCAGTTATCCTTGCTCCAGGGGGTCTGCCCCACTCATGAGACCCTCTGGAAAACAAGGACTGTGTCTCTTGTCTCTCCTCCATACCTGTCTTTGTTCTGCCTCCAGTGTCCTTGGACATGCCGTTAACAGCGCCATTTCTCATTGCAGATGGGAATTATGAAAAAGCCATTGAATGCGCCAAAACCTATTTGCTCTTCTTCCCACATGACGAGGTGATGAACCAGAATTTGGCCTATTACACCGCTGTCCTGGGGGAAAACCTGGCCAGACCCATCCAACCCCGAAAGGTGAGCAATCAGCCAGGACAAACAATTGCAGGGACATCTTCTCTCCTCCCTGGGGACCTTTGCTGAAGTTGTAGGGTCTCCTCCAGGCCAGCTACCAAAGGTGAACAGGAATGGGTGGATTTAAGGTCTGACAAGCTGGAAAATAGCTGAGAAACTGAAAAACATCACTGGCAAAATGTCTTAGGCCAAGTGAAGCCGGATGACTGGCACACACGGACCCATTCCTCAGAGAGAGGGCTGTGAGAGGCAGGTGGACAGTCTTTTTAGGTGGAATCTGAGCCCACCTCTGTTGCACTCTTCCACAACTGAAGTGAAATTGCTTATAAAGGAGAGGATTTGCTTCAGAATAGCCAGATCTGAATGTCCAGGTCCTGCCTGGGATGTGATAGGTATGGATGGGAGCCTCTGCCCCACACCAGTTGGAGCAGGAGAAGGGAATCTGCTCCTGAAGGGCTCCCTGCAGAAAGGACACACACGTGCCTCTGCTCAACTGTCCTCTCCCCAGGGCTTGTCCACAGGGAAGTTCAGACAGGATGGGGAAAGCCACTTCCTTCCCAGCTGCCAGATGGGCCAGGAAACCAGGCTGTGGGTCTGGAGCAAGGACCACAGGAATGGTGTAAACCTGCACCTTCCTGCCCACACTCAGGGCCTTTCAGAACCCTGCTGCTGTACCTCACCCCATCCCTCTGCCCCTTGCCACAGGAGATCCAGATATACCACCAGCAGAGTCTGATGGAGAAGGAGCTGCTCTTCTTCAGCTACGACGTCTTTGGCATCCCTTTTGTGGACCCGGTGGGTGGTGTGAGACCAGGGGGATGCAGTGGCCAGACGGAATGCAGATGAGGGGTCTGTGTCCTGGCCAGATCCTTGTCCAGCTCCTGATGTTGTTCTTCTGGCTGCAGGACACATGGACACCTGAAGAGGTGATACCAAAAAGACTGCGAGAGAAACAGAAGTGAGTGCTGTCCCCAGCTGAGCCCACCCAACGGGGGTCCAACAGGACAAACCCTTCTTCCTCTGTGGGCTTTGGGCAAAGGCCATGGCATAGAGGCCAGGGGAAGTTTTGATGTTGGGACTGGAAGAGGCTGCTTCTGGAGGGCAGAACTTTTCTTCCCATGAGCCCATGGGATGATGGGCACGGGTAGGTCACTCCAAGCACCTCAGAGTGAGGGATGCATTGAGGTGACTCTCTCCAGTCTTAGTGCCAGCTTTGTCACCGGCACCTGAGAAAACTTGTCCTGCCCTTGTCTTAGTGGCCCTCATTTCTGATGTGGGGACAGTGGGGTGGTGGTGCTGATGGCTGCTGCATGCCCAGGGTGGAGCGGGAGACAGCAGCACGCATCTCTGAGGAAATCGGCAACCTCATGAAGGAGATCGAGACACTTGTGGAGGAGAAGGCCAAGGAGTCTGCCGACATGACCAAATTCATCCGAGAAGGTGCAGAAGGCCAGGAGGGGAGGTGGGATGGGGACCGCTGTGACCCTTGCTGCCAGCTCACAGCCCCACCCAGGGTTGGTGGCATCCATCCCCATGTGCCCCCAATCCCGTTTGTGCCACAGGTGGCCCCTTAGTGTATGAAGGAGCCAGTGTCACCATGAACTCCAAGGCCCTGAACGGCTCTCAGCGTGTCGTGGTGGATGGAGTCCTTTCTGCTGAGGAGTGCCGGGAACTGCAGAGACTCACTAATGTGAGCACAAGGACGGGTGGAGCAGGCAGGGATGGGCAGAGGATGCTGAGGGGTCCCATCCTGCAGCTCAGACATCAGACCAGTAACACCAATTGGGTTTTGCAGGCAGCTGCCTCGGCTGGGGACGGCTATCGGGGAAAGACCTCTCCTCACACTCCCAGCGAGATCTTCTATGGCGTGACCGTCCTCAAGGCCCTCAAGGTTGGGGTGGCTGTGTGGGGAAAAGGGAAGGTAGTTTCAGGGCAGGTGGTTGCCCATGCCCAGCTGGGGCTGAGCCCCTGTCCTGTCTGTCCCCCACAGCTGGGCCAGGAGGGCAAGGTGCCCCTGCACAGCGCCTACTTGTACTACAATGTGACGGAGAAGGTGCGGCACATGATGGAGTCCTACTTCCGCCTGGAGGTCCCGCTCCACTTCTCCTACTCCCACCTCGTGTGCCGCACAGCCATTGATGGTAAGCGTGGCCCAGAGGAGCAAGTCTTGTCCTGTCCGGATCTCCTCTAACAGCTGGAGTGGTCTGGTCTTGGACCTTTCTTTGGAGACCTCCTTGCTGCTCCCTAACTCGTTCCTCTTCCCAGGAGGGTGTAGGAAGTTTGTCCCTAAGCCCAGTTTGGGAAGATGAGCAGCAGCTCTGCTGGTTGCCTCTAAGAGGGCAGATGGCTTCGTGCCATACAGGATTTCATCACTCAGAGGCATTTTGGGACGGGTGCTGAGAGAGGCTGTGCCTGGAGGGCTATGGAAATGCCGTGGGACAAGTCAACAGGGTTTTATGCCACCCAAATGTCCTTGCACAATCCACACTCCAGCGAGTGGAAGTGCTTTAGGCTACACGTGACTTTCTTGTCACCTCCAAGCACAGGATACTTGGGGATGGACCCTGTTCTTGCACAGAGGGCTCCTGACATGCCATGTTCCACCCTAGAGAAGCAAGAAGGTCGCAGTGACAACAGCCACGAGGTGCATGTGGACAACTGCATCCTCAATGCAGAGGCGCTGGTGTGTGTGAAGGAGCCCCCAGCCTACACATTCCGGGATTACAGGTACTGGTGGTGGCTGTGAGCTGCAGCTTCCCCACCTAAGGGTACTGTGACTTGTTGGCATCTGGGTTGGGAGAAGCATGGTAGGGGGACACCAAACTTGGGCTCTCCTGCCTGTGGCTCTCGCCATGGTGTTGGGGAGCTCTGGATTCATTGCTGGAGCTCTGGTGATGGTTGCTTGTCACCTCCACTTGTCTCCTGCTCCCTTTAGTGCAATCCTCTACCTGAACGGGGACTTTGAAGGAGGAGCTTTCTACTTCACCGAGCTGGATGCCAAGACTGAGACTGTGAGTAGCTCAGCTCCAAGCATCCATGTGCAGCACCAAATCCAGCTCCTGCCTGTTGGCCCTGTCCCCTGGGAATGTCCCCTGAGCCACTGCAAAAGATGAGCTTGGGTTGAGGAGAACCCTGACTGGGGTCTCCCACCCTTGACAGGCGAAGGTCCAGCCGCAGTGTGGCCGTGCCGTGGGCTTCTCCTCTGGCTCAGAGAACCCCCACGGGGTGAAGGCTGTGACCAAGGGCCAGCGCTGCGCCATTGCCCTCTGGTTCACCCTGGACCCTCGGCACAGTGAGCGGGTAAGCTCCCTGTCAGCACTGCACAGGGTTTTTGGGTGGGATAGTGACCATGCTTACCACCATGGGTCTGCCCACAGGAGCGTGTGCAGGCAGATGACTTGGTGAAGATGCTTTTTGGCATGGAAGAGGGGGATTTGGAGCCAGAGTTGGAGAAGGAATCACCAGATACCATTGTGGTGCAGAAGGATGAGCTGTGACATCCTACAGGGACCAGGACGATTCTGCTGGGACTAGTGATGCCAGGCATTGTGGCTTCAGGCTGCACAGTCATAAGGGTGACATATGGGATCCCCTCTGCCCCCAGCCTAGGCAGAACAGGGCATTGGGGAATGCCCTGCACTACCCCTGCAGCATCCAGGATCCCCCGTAGAGCTGACCTGGGGTGTGTGATGGAGCCTCAGGGGTGGGGGACATGGAGACAAGGGAGGGATGCTGTGTTAGGGGTGGGGCCCTGGTGCCACGGGTGCAGATTTGTGCCTTTTCTGAACTTGCAGTTATTTAAGTGCCTTCTGCAGAAAATGGGTGAATAAAGGTATTTTTTTTCTAAGCTGTCGCTTTCTGAGTGGGGACTGAAGGCTGGTGCCACCCTTTGGTTGTTGTTGTTGTGTTGGGGTGTAGCCTTCCTTCCTGGCAAACATCTACCCAAGGGTGTTGTAGCCCTGTAGCCTCACAAAGGTGTTTGGGGAGGACAAGGTGCCCCAGGGGCCGCAGGGGCAATGTAATCTTCAGCTGGGCATCCCCTGGACCCTGCTCCCATAGCGTGGGAAGGAACCCACCATTCCAGGGAGGAGAGAACCGTCCTTGAACAAGAAGGACATTGAGCACTCTGGCACCCCCAGACAGGGCATTGAATTGTTCCTGCAGATGTCTGGCCATTACCATAACCATCCCGGGAATGTAGGCAAATAAATCCTCCCCCATGTGCAGCCACCCGGCATGCCCATCCCACTTGGAGGGCCGTTCAGCACTGGGGTGGGCAAGGGGGGTCTGGAGGACGATTTCTCCAGGATGAACAGATGGTACCAGTGGAGGCTGCCCACCATCCCGGCATCCACCCCCAGCTCCCGAGTGCGTGAGCAGACTGCTGATGAGGCCGTGGCAGTTAACGATTGCCAGGTCCTGGGGCTGCAACGGGCATGGTGTCACCAGGGTGGTGACACGCACCCCCCACACCCCCTGTGCCCCTCCTGCAGGAGCACACCGCTGACAACGGCTCCTCTTGTTGGTGCCATGGTGTGCCTGAATTCCCTCACTCCCTTCCCTGCTCCCTGTTGAATTCCTGGAGTAACCCCTGGAGCCTCTGGGGAGCTCCCAGCCCACGGCAGGGGTTCAGGGGGTCAGGAATGGGGTAGGGTAACCTCCCACACAACCCCGTCCCCTCCTGCCGCTGGGGAGCCCCGTTTTCCCATATCCCTCCACTGTCGTTTGAGGGGTTCCCATCTCCCTCAAGACCCAAATCTCTCCTGTAGGACCCAAATCCCCTCCACGCCCCAAATCTTTCCCCCGAGACCACATTCTTCCCTCAAGGATTCAAATCCCTTGCCTCCAGCCCCAAATCACTCAAGACTCGGATCTCTCCCCCTCAGCCCTAATGCTCTTCCCTGGGCCTCAGCGCCCCCCCTCCAGACCCCTAATTCCCGCCTCCCAGCACCCAACTCCCCCTAAGCTCCAGCTCACCCACCCCCTTGGCCCCAACCCTCCCACTCGGGACTCAAATCACCCACTCAAATCACCCTCAGGACCTACATCGCCCGGCGCAAGACCCACATC
>VZTJ01003870.1:21531-43478 GCA_013397795.1 Orthonyx spaldingii | reverse complement strand
GAGCTGGCCGGGTACCTGGCGGCGCTGGCCGGCTGGGTGGCGGCGCTGGCGGCCGCCGTGCTGCCGCAGTGGCGGCAGAGCTCGTACGCCGGGGACGCCATCATCACGGCCGTGGGGCTCCACGAGGGGCTGTGGATGAGCTGCGCCGCCCAGAGCACCGGGCAGGTGCAGTGCCGCCTGCACGACTCGCTGCTCTCCCTCGAAGGTGGGTACGGGGGACCCGCGGGATGAGCACCGCTCCCTTTTCCTCCCCCACTCCGCCTCGGGGCTCGGCTCGCCTGGGATCCTGAGCTGCCCTTGCCCCCCTGCGAGTCTGAGCGCCGCTGTGGGTTTGACCCTCCCCCGTATGGCTCTGAGCCCCTCTCTGTGTTTGAACCCACCTGTGTGGGTTTGAGCACACATCCCCAACAGGTCTGTACCCTCTCCATGTCCGCGTGCCCCCTTCCCCCTGTGGATCTGAGCTCCCCTGGCCACTCCTGGAGCCTGAGTTGCCTTCAGGTCCAAGCCCTTGTTGCCTCCACTCCTCATATAGGTCTGACCCCCTCGGAATGGTCTGAGTCCACTTCACTCATCCACTGAGCTGAGCCTCCATGTGGGTCCAAGCTTCCCCCTCCGTCTGTGAATCTTGGGTCCCAACCTCCCCATCCCAGGACTGAGCCTCTCTTGGCCGTGTGGGTTTGAGCCCCTTTGTGTGGCTGGGACGCTCCTGGCCTCAGCAGGTTTGAGCTCCAATGTGGGCATCACATTTAGGGACCAATAGTGCCCCATGGGGACATCAAAATGCTCCACTTCATGACTGTGCATCACCCTTTTGGCATTTGGTGACTGTGGTGCTGCTTCAGGCAAGGTGTTTCCCAGCCCAGGCAGTCATGACCAGGACGAGGGTGGCAGGGAGGAAGGTCAGAGAAGGCATTGGGAGCAGTGCCCTGAGCTGAGCTGAGGTCTCCATATCTGCCGGGTGGGGAGGATATGACATGGGAGCTACACAGCAAGGACAGGGTTAAGGACAGCTCCATCACCAGCATGGAACACAGTGACCTTGCTTCCACTGCCTGGCTGTGGCCAAAGGCATCTGCTGGGAGCAGCTTTTCTTCCCCCCTTGCAGTTCACATCCAGACATCCCGGGCTCTCATGGTCATTTCTCTCCTCCTGGGCTTCTTTGGCATCATCGTGAGCGTGGTGGGCATGAAGTGCACTAAAGTTGGAGAGGAGGATCCTGTCACCAAGAGCCGCATAGCTGTTGCTGGAGGTGTCCTCTTCGTCCTCTCTGGTAAGGCAGCTCTAGCCTTCGCACACCACTGGTGCAGGAATCCTCAAACACCTTTCAGCACTGTTTGAGGGAAGAAGGGAAACAGTTCGGTGAGGGCTGGATGTCACTGACAGTCAACGTTTGATGTCTAGTGGAACAGCTAGACAACCCCCTCCCTGCAGGGGTTTGGACTAGGTGACCTTTAAAGGTCACTTCCAACCCAAAACATTCTGTGATTCCATGATTCTGTGCCCAGGTCTGTGCACACTGGCTGCCGTGTCGTTGTATGCAACACAGGTGACCTATGAGTTCTTCAGAGAGAGCACCATCCCCATCAATGCTAGGTAAGAGCCTGGCTCAGGGGGTGCCCTCCTTCTGAATCCTGGCTTGTCCCTGTACTTCCCACTGGACCTTCCCTTGCTGGTTTTGATAAGGCACAGGGTTGTGGGCTGACAGGCCCCATGGGTGGGACCTCTGTCAGCCCTTGCTGCCACCTTGCAGATGTTCCTGATGCTAAAGCTTCAGTTGTTACTAGCTGGGACAGGGTAGTGGTGCACATGTTGAATTTCAGCCCAGGGGAGGATTAAAGGATGGGGAAATGTGGCAGCTGGATACAGCTGACGGGAAAGATTGGGATGGACAGGGAAGAACCAAAATCCACCTTGGCATCATTGGTCACCTCATCAGAGCTTTGAGCATCCTATTGCCCATCTCAGTTTGCACCTCTGCCTCTCTGCCCCTCCCTGATGCTCCCTCACACCTTTCACCACAGGTACGAATTTGGCTCTGCTCTCTTCGTGGGCTGGGGGGCCGCCAGCCTCTCCATGCTGGGGGGGTCCCTCCTGTGCTGCTCCTGCCCTGCCAAGGAGCGCCGAGGACAGCAGTACCATCGGCAGTCACAGCCCTCCACAGCCCGGCAGTATGTCTGAGCCCTCCCGCCGCCCAGAGCCTCCCTCTCCTCCCAAAAACAGGCAAGACCCTGGCGCTCCCACCCCGCCTGGACCCTGAATGCTCCATGAAACCTTTCTCCTCCTTACCTTCCAGGCTTCAGCACCGTTTTCAGTGCCAGCCTCTGAAACAGAGGTTTTAAGTGTCACACCTCCCATATCCGTCCTTGCCGTGTTCCCCTCAGCTGGGCGGGGTGGCAGCCCCAGCCCTGCGGTGTGGCCAGGCCGTGTCTGTCTGTCACAGGGATGCTGTGGGGGCGATGCAGGAGGCTGATGCTGGTGCCACAGGGGCACAGAGCCAATCCCATGGGGGTGTGCTGCACAGAAACCCTTTGTGCCATGACTGCCCCTCTCCCATCTGTTTGCAGGAGCAAGCGGGGAGGAAAGCCGTTGCTGGGTTTTTCTGGGATGAGGCTTTCACTTCCAACAGCACCACCCCAACTCGGAGCTCAAGCATTCCCAGAGTCCCCTCTTGGCAGAGGGATGCTTTCAGGGTGCAGCATTCCCCTGCCTCATTCCTACCGAAAAGCAACATTTTAAAAATTATTATTAATTATTATTGATTCCTGCCTGGAGGCCTGGATGCTCCAGCTGAGCTCTGCCAGCCCAAACCTACCTTGGGCTCGTTCCTGTCCAGGACCAGGCTGTGCCTTGTTAAACAAAAACAAATGGGTTTGGGCAAATTGAAGCAGCAGAAAGGGGCTCTGAACACAAAGGATTTGTTTATATTTTTGGTGCCCAAAAGAACTGTTTTGAGTGGCAGATGGACAGAGCCTGAATTTTGGTGCCTCCCTGCTGGGCCCAAATCCCTCTTCCCCACCAGGATCCCCTAGATCCCCTAGTAAAGGCTCCAAACACAACCTGCTAATTGCCTCCAACTCTTTGTACCTCTGTTCTACTGCTACTAATTGTGTTGCAACAGCCAAAGCTCCAATTTCATCTGTAAATCCCTCAAATTCCCTGTACTCCAGCCCTCCAGCCCTCCAGCCCTACTGCAGGTGTTGTGCCAGCCAACCCACAGGAAAGGACACTGGAAATTATCCAAACAGTTTGATTATCTATTATTTTATTATCTTATTATTTTATCTTTAAACCCAAATATGAAGAGAGAGCGGGGTTTCAAATTTTATTTTGCTCTATTTTCTTTTGTTTTCTCAATTTTATTTTACTCTATTTTATTTTGTATTCCTCTGTTTTGTTTTGCTCTATTTTATTTTACTCTATTTTTCTCCATTTTATTTTCTTTCCTTCTATTTTATTTCCTTTCCCTCTACTTGATGTTATGCCCATGCCCTGCTCTGGGTCCCTGGCTGTGCTGGAGGAGAAGCAATGCTATTTTTTCCCTAGGGGAGTGATTTCTCTCTTTCTCCCTGGCATTAACTGCCTTTTTTTCTTTTAAATTGCAGCCCCCCCTATAAAACTGTGTCCTGCACCCCTCAGGGGAGAGCAGTCCTTGTAGGCTGGCATCACCCATCAGGTGTTGAACCCAGATTTTGGGGTTCCCCTCAAAAAACACCAATCAAAAGTCCCTGCAGTGAGAATTGAAAATGCATCTTGTCCTTTAAAACAAAAACAATAAACAAACAAACAAACAAACAAACAAAAAAACCCCAACAACAACAAACCAACTAAAAAGGTCTTTTTATATTTCAGTGTAAAAAATGGTTTTTATTCTATTAATGTAAATTCCATTAACTTTTCTATAGGATGAGTGGCCTCAGAAATGGGACAGATGGGGATTTTTAAATCCTTTTTTTTTTCTGTTTGTACTAAAAATTGTGACTCGGTGGTATTAAAATATTTTCAATCATGGGTATCTTTCTGGAACTGTCTCTTTGATCTCCCCTCATTCCCCATCTGGACCAGTCCCCTCCAGTGACTCCAGTACTGGGTCAGAGCCACTTCTGCAGTCTGGCAGGAGCCTCTCCCACATCCTGAATGGTTCCTGCCCTCCTGGCTAAATATCTCAAGTCTTTTGCCATGTGTTGCTCTCAAAGGTGGGGATGTGGCCTTAAAATTTCTTCCTTTGAGGTTAAGCCCCTGGGAATCCAGCTTGGCCCCTCCACAAGTCTCTTCCCAAGGCTGAAATGCCACCAGCATCTTCCACTTACGGACCCTCTTATGGACCCTGGTAGCTGAAGTCTCCCTGTTTTCTCCCATTTCCCATGCATTCAGAGCTGACTTGTGTTTAATTGGGTACTTTGCTGATTTTTGCTCCCCTATGCAGGGACATGACCCCTGCTGTGCATGTTTTTCTTCAGAAATGACATTTCCCATCCAGGTTTTTGCACGGCTGCTGCATCATCTTGGCACCCTCGTCCTTCCCCCTGCACCTGGTCCACAAATACATCCTATCCCACCTCAACCCCAGGCATTTGCTGTCCTTGGTGGTTGCTGTGACATCTCCAAGGGTCACCTGAGGGCTCCCTGGGGATGGACACCCAGGCTGGAAACACATCAGAGAGGGGGATTCGCCTTTGTTCACAGCACAGGCAGGCTAAAACAAAGTGTGTCTCCTGTCTCCTACCCAGCCCCCCCCAACACATCTTTTGGTCATTAAACCAGTTTGATGAGCAACATTGAGGTTTCTGGTCATACCTCTTTGCTTTCAGCCAAACCTCTGGGAAATAAAAGTCATTTTTAAATAGGCAGAAATGAGGGAAAGGGGAAAATGACCCCCACACAAAGGCATGCAGAAGGACTTTTCTCACACCTCTGAGACATGGCTGTTTGAATTTGGTGGTGTTTTTAATAATTCTTATTCACTGTCCTGCCCCAACAGCATCTACTGAGTCCTCTCTAGTTCTCTGAGTTGATCCTGTCAAAGAAAACATCTTTCTTTTTTTCCCTTCCAGCCACAGCAGGTTTTTTTTTTTGTACCTTAGTTGCTAAAGTTCAAGGTTTGGGTCTTGTCGGCACTTTTTTAACACATGGTTTTGCAAACTTCATGGTAGCCAAGATCTGATTTTCACTGTCATTAATCCAGGAAAGGAGCTTTATCATTTGACTACTGCTAGCTCTGTTCCTCTACCTACATCTTTTCACCCCCAAAAAGGTTTCAGTTGGGGATTGACAAGGCAGATTAGTTTGATATAACATAAACTGAGTGTTTAGATGAGCAGAAAATACAAGTAAACCTATTTTATAGGTGTTGCCAAGACCATGGAGGTGCAGTTTTTGTGTCACTTGGGGTCACATGGTATTTCATGTGTCACAGATGTCCAATAACCATAAATTCCTGAGCTGTAAAGGTTGGAAAATGAAGGTTCACAAACCCTTCTGAACATTTTTGTCCCTAATTCACTGCTACATGCCAAAGCATTGAACCTGCCATGTGCCAGAATTCTGGGAAAACAGGATAACTCAAAGCCCCAGGAATCTCACACATCAGGCACCTGGGGGGTCTCTGCGGGGCTGAAGCTCAAGGATTTGCCAAGATTGGTGCTTTGCCAAAATACCCACAGCAAAATGTTGCAGAGGATTATCTAGAGGGAAAAAAAAAAAAAAAAAAACACAACAACAAAAACCAAACCCACACCAAAAACCCAGGTGCACCTTAACTATGATCCAGAAAATGGAAATACGAGTGTTTTCCATGGGTCTGAGAGATGAGGGTGAGTGATGGCTGAGGCACAGCTGAGCCCAGGGATGCTCAGAGGATGCTGCAACACAGATCCTGTGTAATCCCCAAATAGTAGGGGATTAGGGAACAAACCTGAAGTTTTTAGGGCAGCTCCAAGTGCTGGACAGCTGGGGTGCTGCTACCCAGGGTCGCAGGCATCTCCTTGGGGAGTGACCAGACATGGTACCTGAGCCATCTGCACTGCAGTGGTTTTCACTTGTTTGCTGCTTAATGGGGAAAAAAGAAAAGACTTAATTATCAGCCAAAGAGGTTCATTATCATCCTGGCATTCCAGCTTCTTTCTTTGGCCCCTTCCAGCCCTCTGATTCTTGTACCACTCCTGGATCTTAGGCCACCCCAGTGTCTTAGGTGACTCATTCTTAGGCAGTAATTGAAAGGTCTAATTAAAAAACCTTTGGGGATATTTGCCCAGGACACAGAGTTCCCCACCTGGGGAGAGTTCCCAGCAGGTTTGCAGCGGTTTCCCCATGTGACATTTTTGGGGAGGCTCCACTTCCAGCCTGTGACTGCTCTAACCACAGGGATGCCCATCATGTCTCGGAGCACAACGCCCAGCTGACGCACCTTGGACAAACCTTAAATAGCCCAGCGCGGGCTCCAGCCGGTGCTGCATGTCCCTGACTCCATCAGATGAGTCAGGATCCAACCCCAGCAGGACTTAAAAGCCTTCCAGACCTACATCCCTTATCCCAAATCATCACCAACGAAGAGATTCTGTCATCATCCTACTGCAACAAGGATGAGCCGGCGGTAAAGGTAATGCTCCCCCATGAACCCCTTTTATTATCAACAAGGTTTAGAGCTGATTTTTCCAAGCATTAAGAATCTTTATCTTCCTTTTTTTTCTTGCTCATGTAACTGAAGTGGCTGAAAAGATTTTCTTCAAAGGCTCCAAAACAGCTGGGGTCTAGCAGAAACAAATAAGATTCTGGAGAGTTAGCTCAGAAGGGAGCCTGAGGAATTAAAAAACAATTATTGTAAATTGGGGTCTAAGAGACTGCCCACTTGGAGTGAAGCTGATGGAAGTGCTCAGAGATGATGGGAAAGTGATGCTTCTACTCCCAGTGGCATCCCAAGAGGGGATGTGGGGGGAGATGGGACACATTGGGTGTGGGGACCACGACTCTCCTTGCCACCTCTGCCCCACAGGGAGCCTGTTCCATGCCAGGGTGAGCAGCCTCTGGCTGGAGGTACCAAACCTGGCGATAACGAAGAGTTATCATCTCATGGTAATTAACCCATGTAGCTCAGGAACTCATCTGGTCTTGCTAATTAACACATTTGTATGAACCCCTGTTGCAGTGGTTGCAACTTCAGGCAGTAAAATATTTGTCATTTTGGGTTGTAAAACATGACAAAGTGGGATTCATGCCCAGGGTTTGCAGACATGATGTCTCCGGCTCATACCTTGGGCACAGTTCTCCTCTCTGCAGAGTCCCTTCATCTAGAGATGGAAAATATCTATCTAGGATGGAAAACAAATGGTCCCATCCCTTCTGCTCTGTGGAAAGCCTTGGCAGCTCCCCAGGGCACCCACATTATGCCCCAGCAGCCTTTGTCCCCTTGGAATAGGAGATACATCTTTGGGCTTGTGCTTAAGATTAGGACACCTCCATGGGACACTCGCTTGTGCTCCAACCTGGATGTTCAACACTTCATAGCTTTTCTTGGAGTAAAAAAAAAAGCAAGAAAAAGAAGAGGATGTACCTACCAAGTCATATGGCAGGGATGGAGGTCTCTAGAGGTTCTCTGGAGACATGTGCTTAGGTCACAGGTTTTTGTAGCAGCAGTTATTTGACAGTGGTTTCCAGCAGCTCTTAATTCCCAAAGGGCAAATACTTATGGTTGGCAGCTTCTATTTGAAAGAGGGGAAAATAATGTGGGAATGAGTCTACTACACAATTACTGTATGTCTAAAAGCTCTCTCTGCATGTAAAGCTGGTGGCCCAACCTTGGCTGAGGATATTAGAGCATTTTGACATCAGTGAGCACTGCGAGACAGGGCCAACATGACTCCTAAGGATCCAGAGGATGCCTGGCCTTGGTGGCCCTTTGTCCTGGGAAGACTGGATGTCTGGAAGTAGCCAGAGCAGAGTTGGTGAACATCTCTGTGCCCTTGCAGGTCACCCATGAGTGCAGCTCTCCAGGTGACAGCATTTGGGCTCACTCTTCTCTCAACACTCTTCCTTCTCCTGGCCACATGCACGGACTGCTGGATGGTCAACGCTGATGACAGCTTGGAGGTGAGCAGAGAGATCACCTGGAAGGTGAGCAGAGTAGCCAGTTTTAAGGTGAGCAGAGCAACCACCATCCTCAAGGTGAGCAGCTGAGAGCAAGGTGGGTGTCTTGCCATCCATGAGGATGCACCATGTCTCCACAGGCTTGGAAAAGGGACATGGTGGGACAAACCCACTGCTTTTTGAGTTGAGGGATTAGAGGATCGTGACAGCACAGATTCTTTCCCACGGGAATTCTTCTTTTCTTCTACTGAAGTTTACTAAATATAAGATAAGTTCCATGTTACTGAGAGTGGCTTTTGGAAACAGGCAGTCAGAGCCTGGGCCCAATCAATCCCGGGGGGTGGATGATTATTAGCTAATCCGAATAGCCTTCTCACGTGTATATAAATCTGTTATTAATTAAATAACTTCATTCAGCGTTCCCTCAACATTCGCTGCGTCCCTTCGCTCCACTATCGGTTCAACAGCGACATAGGATTATAGAGGTAGAGAGATGGAGCAGGAGAAAACAGAGGGCAGGTATGGGCAGGGAGTCACTGGGACATGCCCACATGTAGTGGTGGGAGCCTGAAATCTGCCCTGCTGGGCTGGGAGATCCATGGGAAGCTGGGGAGACTCTTGTGCTTTTTGCATGAGTGCCTTTCTCCTGCTTGCAGGTAAGTCACAAATGCCGGGGCCTTTGGAGGGAGTGTGTCACCAACATGCAGGACGGGGTCAGGACCTGCGACCAATATGACTCCATTCTGGCTGACCACCCAGGTGAGCTGACCTGGCCTGGAGGCATTTGTAAAGTTCACAGCTCAGGGTCTTCTTGAAAGGGAAAAAGGAAAGTGATTTTCATTGCACCAAGCTGCCCTTTGTCAGTCAGCGACACCAGCCTAGGGCTGCTCTGGGTCTCCTGCCCCAATAGCCTGGCCTGGGCAGCAACTCGGGGTTCAGCCAGACCTGCCTTGGGGTCATCAGGCAGGAAAGAGGCCATGAAGCTGTGCCACCTCACAACAAACATGTTCTGGCATGTGGAGCCCAGGATTTGCAACCCACCATGCTGCAGGCAGAGCAGGGACCATTCCCACTGGCCAAGGACTCGTGTCCACAGCTCAGGGACAGTCACATCAGGGTAGGGACATTTCTTCTGGCCTGAACAGGGCACATCAAGCCCTGCACAGAGAACCTTTGTGTTGGGTCATGACATGGAACAACACAGATTCAGGCAGTGGAGAAGAAAAGTAGTTAGTATGGACTAAGGGGGGCTGCCACCTTGCTCTGGGGAGGAGGGAGCTTTGCAGGGCACAGTCCCATCACAGCTGGTGATGTGATCCATGCCAGATCTTGGCTTTCACTGGTGTATTGACATCTGCTGTTCAAAACACCTGCTACACAACTTGGAGGAAGAAAGAGTATGGAGAGCAATGTCTTCTGCTCAAGAATGTCTTGAGCAGGTGACCATATACCAGGTGCTGCTGGGTACACCTTGAGTTATTTGGTTTCTTGAGCTGGTCTAATCATGGGTTTAAGTCCTTATTAAGTTTCTGATGAGCTTGTTGAGCACCTTCCCTTGGCCCATGGCAGGGATGGGGTTGGTGGATTCCAGTGTGATGGCCACTGGTGAGCTGGGTGGCTCTAACAGGGACATGGGCAGAAATCTGCAGTAGAGAGAGACCTGTTCCTCTGATTATTCCTCATTCCCATTTCCGGTTGTTTTTAACTTCCTTGCCCAGTGAAGATCGTGGTGACACGGACCCTGATGATCACAGCGGATCTCCTGGCTGGCCTGGCTTTGGCTATGCTGGTCCTTGGGCTCGACTGCATCACGTTCCTCAAGGAAGATCCTTGTGTCAAACTGAAGATGTGCTATGGAGCTGGAGTCGTACTGGGCGCTGGGAGTGCGTAGCTGGGAGAGCCTGGGAGCAGACAGACCTCGTGGCCCCCGGGGAGCTGGGGAGCGTGCCAGGAGCCAGCGGCACCCCCTCAGCAGGGCCTTGGGGAGCACGGGGGTTGTGTGGTTCTTTTTAACAACTCCCATTCCTCCTAGGCGTCCTGGGGCTCGTAGGCTCCGTGTGGTATGCGGTGGACGTCTACGTGGAGAGGGCCATGCTGGTGTCACACAATATATTCCTGGGAGTCCACTACGACTTTGGGTGGTCGTGCTGGCTGGGAATGGCTGGCTCCACTGGCTGCTTTGTGGCATCTGTCCTGCTGACCTGCTGCCTCTATGCCTGCACAGGTCAGTCTGCCTCATTCCACCTCAGGGGGCACAGGGGCGTCTTGCAGGGTCCAGCCTAACCAAGGGGAACCCCTTTGTGTGCAGCCTGTGCCCCTTGGGTGGGGAGGCTACACAAGGCAGAACAGGGCTGAGTGAGAGGCCCCCTCTAAGGGCACGGAGAGGGTGCAGGGGTCCATCAACATCCGTGGGCCTCCAGGTCCTGGTGAAGGTGTGCAGATGTTTACTCAAAGCTGTAGCTGTGCTGGAGCTGAATCCCTGTGATCAGCCAAAGCCTGAGCCAGTGGCTGCAGGGATGTACTGCTTGAAATCCAGACTCACCACCATCAGGGACATTGGGCAGGTGATGCCTCCCCAGACATCATCTCCAATCCTTATGCCTGGTCCCACGGGGTGGAAGTTAACCCTGCTGGCTGTCCGGATTTACTTCTCCTGCCGTGTCCCCGTGCTGTGGCAGCCCCAAGTCACCCTGCAACTGCCGGCCATGACACAACCCCAACTCTTTCCTGGCAGCCCCCAGCAGCCGCTGTGAACCCCAGAGGCATCCACAGCCCCGGGGCCGAACGGCCACCAGCAAGATGTATGCCATGGATTCCCGTGTGTGATGGCCAGCGGCACCTCCTGCACCCAGCCCCGATTTGGGACGCTCTCCCTGCCCCATTAAAGCACTAGCACCTGTACCGAGACATTTCTGCAGCTGCTTCCAGGCTCTGATGCAACCAGATGGCTGCTAAAAGTGAGGTGACTGCAGCAGTCAGCTAGAGAAGGGTTTTTTCCCCACTTCCAGCCAGGTTTCATGAAAATAAATCCCAGAAAAGTGTTGCTTTAAGAAAAGATGCCCCTGCTCCCCGGGAAAGCTGTCAGGACACTGAGGGCTGAGTAGCTCCTCTGACATTGCTCAGCCCATGCTTTGAAGGAATTGAGTGGGAAGTCTTTTCTGCACGGAGCAACACTGACTCCGTGTGGCTGGTAGCCCTGGTTCCTCCCACACCAGCCCACTGGAAACCTTCCCTGGGCTCGGACACAGGGCAGCACAAGGTTTGTGCTGCAAAACTGGGTAAAACCAGGAGTCTGGAACACTTAAGTTATCAGCATTTTCATGGGGGAATTACTAAGTAACACTGAAGCCACACACACCAGACAAAAGGAGATGAGTCAGTCTGAAGCCTGATGGAGATGCTCTATCTGTAGAGTGGGGTTTTTAAGTCCACACAAAACAGGCATCCTGTTTTCCAGGTGAATTATTTTCTCTACTTTTAAACCATTATGAAAACAAACCAGAACCTGAAACCACCACCAACTCAATCCCCACCACCCTCAATTACTGAATGCTGGTTTTGGCCTCATTCCCTTACTTCTCACCCCAAACTCAGCACACAGATGCCATGGCAGTGCAGGGAAGCCCAGCAGCAGCTCCCCAGCAGTGTCACCCTGAGGCAGCAGGACAAGCCTCAGGCCCGAGCAGATGCTGCTGCAGGGGCACAGTCAGCCCCCAAAACAGACAGGTGTGAAGAGACTCACAGTCCCACTCCTGCAGCCCGGCCAGGCTGCAAAGCACCTGCATTTGCAACCCAGAGGAGCACAAGGGTCCATCTGCCCCCTCACATGAAGGCAAAAGGCAGCAAAGCTGTTGTTTACTGCAGGTTCTCCTCCTTCTTTCCAGAGCAAGTCTGTCCCTGTCCCTGCCAACACCCCAGGGACCTGGGAAAGGAGAAAATCCAAAGACTGAGGAATAAAGAGCAGAGATGAGATTTTGCTGTCAAATAGCAGGGTCTGCTCACAGATGGCACAGCCAGGGAATGGGCAAGAGGGAGCATTAGAAGGTGCTTGGAGAAAGCAAAGCCTGGAGCACTGGGACTGTTGGGACACCTGGGCTGGTTGGGACACTGGAGCCCACAGGAAAATGATTAAGAGCACAGAGCTCACTAGGATGTAGAAAAGTCCCAAAAGCTGCCATTGGACAGTCACCCTCCTGCAGTGGTTCTAACAGGTGGTGTCAGAGCATGGCACAGCTGGGCTGTGCTGAGGGAGCAGCCCCCACGCACCAGGCTTTCACCACGGCACTGGGGTGCAGCCAGGGCCAGTTCTGACAGAAGGCACAGCTCCAGCTCCGTGCTTCTGCACAGCTGGGGGAACAGCTCACTCTGCAGTGCATTCATGAGCCACTGTGCTACAGCACAGCCCCGATGACCAGTTGGGGATTTTTTGGCATCGGGTGCCCAGGGAAGCTGTGGCTGCCCCATCCCTGGAAGTGTTCAAGGCCAGGCTGGACGGGGCTTGAAGCAACCTGGGACAGTGGAAGGTGTCCCTGTCCCACTGGCAGGGCATGAGATGAGTTTTAAGGTTCCTCCAACCCAAACCAGTCTGGGATTCTCCCACTGGGGGGGGGAATTGTGGGTTCCTTTTCTTTTTTTGAAGCATCCTCACACCACCTCAGTTCTGCAAGTGCTGTATTCCAGCAAGGACACAGCCAAGCAGCTCCAGCAAACAGCTCCTGGAAACACACTGGGCTAGCACCAGGCACTCCCATCCCTCTGTGCCTGCCCATCCTTCTCCAGTGTGACTCAATTACATCTCGTTTTTTTTATACTTTGATTTTTCTGTGTTTTACCCCACCAGCCTGTACACCTAAAGAGTCATTTTTTCCCCAAACCTTCAATGAATACTTAACTTAAAACCCTTTCACACAAAAGTGGGTTTAAAACACCCAAGCACACATGGTAACTCTTTAAGACCTTTATTAACAGATGCTTGCAGTTTGACTTGAAAAAATCAGGCGTATATTTCATACAAATTAAAAATGAGGTTCTTAAAAATCTCAACTTGACCAGATATGAAACAATTTACAAACTTTTAAAGGTATATTGAGAAAAAACAGGCTTTTAAAAAACGTGTTTATCATTTCCAAAAAGAGAATTCTTTAGGTAAAAATAATAAAAACCCCATGCTGCATAGATAATGCAGATAGTTCTAGTAATCTGGTCAACAGCAAAAAGCAAGCACTTAAGGTCTTCAGTTCCAATTCTTTTGTTCATTTCTTATTGCTGGAATTTCATTTTCTTCTTCATTTCTTAAAGTCTTTTCTTGATGACTAAACTGAAAAAGAGAGGAAAAAAAAGGCTGATCAGACAGGTGACAAAGGGTTATAGGGGTGCTTTGTGTACCAAGACTCACCTGCAACTCAAAAATTCCCCCTAAGCTGCCTGTCACGTGCTCACAGGACAACCCTCACCAGCTGCTCTCCCTTGCCAGCCCTCCCCCCTTCCAGCAACACCAGGCACCTTCCTGCAGGACCAATGCCAAGGACTCCAGAGAGTAGTCAGTCAACTTAAACCCAAAGGGATCCCTCCAGTCACGGGAGAGCTGCTTCCACCAGGCTCTGCCGACACTCGGCCACTGCCCAGAGCACAGAAACTAAACTCGATATTCTCCAATGCTCCCAGACAGCAAGAGGAACCAAGGAACCAAGCCGCTTGGAGCCCATGATCTAAGAATTCATCCAGGAGGTATTGACCACCAAGATGAGTATCAGGATACAACACATGTTCACAAGTGCACAGAGATCACTGCAGCCAAGGCCTGGACAGGGACTGAATGATCCATCTGCAAGTGGAACATGAAGCACTTGAGCCCATGCAGAGTGAGTCCCCAAGCTCCCACTGTTGGGAGAGGCTGCAGCTGCTGCTGCCACCGAGCCATTCCCCCAGCCCAACTCCTGTGGTCCCTGTCCAAGCCATCAGTGTGACCACTCAGTCTGCTCCCATCACAGCCTAAATGCTTCTTCCACTTTCCTGCCCTCCAGGTAATGAGCATGGAGCAAGTGACAAAAGGAATGGGATACACACACGGGTGAAAGGAAATGCAGAACAAGTAGAGTCCTGGCAATGAAAGTATTCCCAAATTAGCAGAACTGTCCCTCAGGAGTCAGCACCAAACAAGCCCCGGTTGCAGCCAGGTTCCCTTGCAACTAACCCAGCCTTTGGCTCCTGCCCTGCACACAACCCTCCCAAGCCCATGCCTCAGCACTGCAACCACAGCTCCCCCACACTCTGACAAAAGCACCATTTCTACCAGTTTTTCCAGCACTTTGATTAGACAAAAAGCTACTCCTAAGACATTCTTGCTAATTTTGCATCAACTTTCTAGAAATGGATACCGAGGTCTCAATGCCATTCACCTCCCCGCGAGGACTCAGCTCAGGCACCGATGGAGTTTAGTAAATCCCAGCACATGCTTCTCCTGACTACTGTTAAATATTTACACTCGCACTGCTTGAATTTCTGGGTAAGCAGAGACTGCTGTAAGCCTGAACTACCAAACACAGCCAAAACTTAAAGTGTAACAGTATTCCATCAATGACAATTGAAGCTTCTAAGTCCTCCCAATTAGTCGGCATTGACGCAACAAAGCCTCGCAGTTCAGTTCTGCACACACACTCACAGATCAGTTACAGCACGCATGAAAAAGCAGAGTCCAAACCTTGTAAGGGACAAATTAAAAGAAAGCATCGAAAGAAAGAGTCAGTCAGCAAACATCATCCCCAGGCCCCAGGTCACGCACCCGGATGATGGTAGAGATGTTAAGCCGGTATTTACTCAGCCCCGCCCTGCTCAGCCTCGGGAGCGGACGTGTTCTCAGCTGGTGGTTCGGCTGTCTTCGTCTCTTTGCCATCTTGTGGTTTAGGGTTCTCTGGGCGTCTGCGTCGGTAGTTGAAGTTACGGCGGTACCGACGTTGAGGTGGCTGCTGACTTTGGGTTTCATCCCCTTGGTTCTCTTTATCTTCTTCGTTCCCATCCTCTCTAGGCTGTCTTTGACGAGGAGGACCCCTGAAAGTCAAACTAGGCTTTAACCATGCAGCACCTGAGCATCGCCATGTCCTGGCTCTGTTGCTGAACAAGGCTAAAACCAGCAGCTGATCTGCAGCATACCTGCGAAATCTTGGCCTGTAACCTCGGTACATGTTTTGCCTGACTGGTCTGCCATCTCCTGCACCCTGGTTGTCAGCACCCTGCAAGACATCAGGCCACAGACCCCTCAGCCCCAAGCAGCAATGTGCTAACACCACAGCTTGTCACGCTGTGAGGAAGGAGCTGAAAGGTTGTCAGTTCAGTCAAGGTGGGTAGCTTTTCTAGGGAACAGGTGTACACACGATGGAGAATCCTCCAGTTAATCGTATAAATTGAAACACTCTGGTTTTAGACGCTGTAACATGAAGACCTTCAGCTACTTCATTTCATGTTACTGCCAAACCTTACCAAAACCATCTGGAGTACCTACAAGGAGTGTCAAAAGCTGCATCCCACCACCCTGCTCAGAAACAACCAAGCCTGCTTAGCATCACGTCAGGCAAACGTTACCTCCACTATCTCTCCCTGCACGGGAGGGTTGGTGTATTGTGGACGACGCCCGTAGGGCCTACGCATGTAGTAAGGTGGGTACCGCCGCCTGCGGTAGGGACGGCGTTGCTGGGCTTGACCTTCTGGTATGTTCTCTGCTCCTTCGTTCTTTTCCCCACTCTCACTGTTCTGGTAGTTTTGCTGGTAGTTGCGTGGAGGACCCCTACGACGTGGATATCGTCTGTAATGGTTACGATCTGCTGCGTATTTGCTGCCCTGCACTGGAACTCCACCAGGTCCTGTAACGTTGGCAGCCTCCGCGCCCTGAAGAGTGGAGACAGCATTAGGGAGACAGACACCATCCCACCAGCCACAGCACAACAGTCTAGTGCTGAGCAATGATTTACATCCACAGTGAGAAGCAATGAAAAACCATTCACCTCCTTGGATGTCATCAGGCATCCACTCAAACCACAGGCACCACACCAAAGCCTGCAATCTGAGCTTTCCATGTGCACTCTGACACCCAAGAGATGTGTTTACCTTTTCTCCCTCAACCACATCAAACTCCACGGTCTCTCCATCTCCTACGCTGCGGAGGTACTTCCTGGGGTTATTCTTCTTTATGGCAGTCTAGCAACACAACAGTGCAGGCACAGCATAAGATACAAAGGAAGACTTTTTTTTTTTAAAGATTACTAAATACTCAAGTTCATTATCTTAGGAGAAAGTACTCCTGAAAAAGCAATTGAATCATTGGGAAACTCCAGGAAGTCATAAAATGTACCTGTATTATGCTCTGGACTATTTGAACTGTCCAACAGCTTTACCATTAACTGGAAGCACCTGTCAACATGCTGTCTGCTGGCTAAAAAGGCAGTTTGAAAACAAAGAGGAAAACTCCCACACCACACACTAGCCATAGGATTCCTAATTAGAGTTTAAGATTCAACATTGCTACGATAGTTATACATTCCTCTGAAGTGCATACACCAATATATCAGCCTTTCCAATCATCCTCTTGGATTTCCAGCCCTCCCTTATTTCCCACACCCCACAGGACACAGCAGCTTCTGTGTTCCGTACTCTGTAAACATACCAATAGCCAGGTATCACGAGATTTCCTCCTCTGAAGCTTCCAACACCATAGTTTCTACCACAGGACCAACCAATTAATCCTCAACCTACTCCAGCTGTGTATTGCACACCAAGGATTGACCTTTCCCAGGTGCCAGCACCACACAATCCTCTCTATCAGCAGCCACCTATCAAACATTACCAGAACATACTCAATTTTTGCTGCTCTGCAGTACTGGATGACATCTTTGAAAGATGAGTTAATACTCAACACCATGCTCAGCCATGTTCTGCTTATCAGACTTTAACTGAACAGCAATACAAGTGTAACAACTTTAACAAAAAATACCTGCCACACAATTTGATTAGATTTTTTTTTTGCCCCTAAATGGAACAAAATCCATGGAAAAACACACCCACAACTCTCAGTCTAAACAACAGTAATTTTAGGGAAAGCCTTATTACAACAGCAGCCAGTCCAACAGCTTCTTGTGATACCTCAGCTATGTAACAGGGATGGAGAAAAGCATGCACAGCTAGAACTTCTCAAACAAGCTGATTTCTTTCAGATTAGAGCCCTATAACTGTGAAAAATATTACACGAAAACAAATCATTACCGAACTGTTATTTCAGAAACACAGACAGTAGCTACGTGTGACAAGTCCTGTAACAGGACCAGTAAGCCAAGGTCACTTACAGGTGACCCTACTTGCCAGTCAGGTCTGAAAGCTTCCCCTAAGGGTATGCACAACCTCTCAGGAACCAGTGCCTCCAACAGCTGGTAATTTACACAAAGAACAAAGAGGAAGCTGAGAGATGATAAACACAAAACACTTTCCAAGTGTTGCTTTTCCCTTCCTTTGTGTTAACATCCCTAACTTGAGACAAAAGAATGACCCATGAAATGCCAGAAGTAAACCAGGCTCCACTAAGAGTTCTTTGTGGGCTCCTAACTGACAAGATCCTGAGCCACAAAGGGCAAAAAGCAAATTGCTGACCACAGCTTTGCAATTAAGACAGAGAACTAAACTAAGGCAAGCCTGCTCCATGAAGTAAGACAAAAGTGTGGTGTGCAGTCTTGGGCTATCTTCCAGAGGTTTACCTGTTTGCCATACATTATATCTAAGGATACATATCAGTTAAATTGGAAAGCCCCTATTAAAATGTTATAGACTTTCACTGAAAACCTAGAGCAATAAAATCTATAATTTTGCCTAGGAAAAAAAAAAGCTTTACTGCCATGTCATTCCTATTGCAGCTCAATTAATTTCTCTCCCTGCTGCAAGGTTTTCATTCAACTTTTTTTCCAGATGCTTACTTAACCACTGTATGAATCCACAAGATGACTGGACTCCAAGAAGTTATCCCCAAGCCCACACTGGCAGCCAGTGCAAATCTCATCACTGTACACCATCAGCCCACTGAGCCTTCTGTACCTCATGTGGACATTCAAAACCCCAAAGTGCACGCAGGCTCTACTAGCAATGCAAGAGAGAATCAGTTGTTTGTGTTCAAGTAACAGTGAAAAGGCAAGGCTCTTCCACAACTTCAATCCTACTTAAATGGGTCAGGCACAGTCAATTTCTGAGAGGGAATATGTTTCAGTTTCAAGGAAATCTTACCTGATGGACAAACACATCTTCCTTGGTGTCATTCCTGCAAGACAACAGGAAATTGAAATTCGTGAATGAAATGCACAGTAAATTAAAAATTCAGTTGTTTGATATGGAGCCAAAATGCAGATCTATCATAACAGTCTTTGAGCATCAGCCCTACCCCTTAACCTGCTCTCAACTAGTTCCTATCAGCTAACTGCATGTAGAGAAGAGATCAGCAGGAAGCTTAAACTGAGTGCAAAGCACATGCTGAAGGTTCAGTAGGGTACATTCCTCTCCACTCCTGCACACCCCTCTACCCTTCACACCCCATCAATGGAGATGTCTGAACACCTGACAGTGACCACTCACTGCTTCCCAGCAGTGTTCTGTGGGAGACTGGCTACTGCAGCTTTTGGAAGCTGCTCTGCCCTTGACACTGGAGCCTCACTTACATCCCCTCAGCCTCAAGGTTTCCCTCACCTGAGGAACAGCAACACCAGCTGCCCATGAAGGCAGCATGGTTGGTCAAGCCTCAGTCTCCCCTCTCAAGAAACAGAAAACAGCTCAGGTCTGTATCTACAAGGACCTGAAAGCATTCATCCTTCAGCATCACCCTGGCAGTGCTTCTGCAACTGCCACGAGCCTGAACAACCACAGCTCAGTACCAGCTTCAGTCAGAAGTTTCTATTCTGCTCTGAAGAGGTACAACAGGGACACCCTCATGCTGGTTAGAGCTGCACAAGCCATCTCCCCCACTCCTGAAGGATGGATATCCCAGCTCCCAGAACACTAATCCACCCTCACTCCAATGTTAGTTTCATTACTGCATAAACAGTTTGAATTGACATGGAAGTGGCTTTTATTTCCTATCAGAATGACTGGTTAAAGACATAAGTAAGCTTGTGTGAAAACGTGCTCTGGAGAGCTCATAGCTAGTGGTAATAGAATACTTGGGGTGGTTTTTACTAAGATACAGCCACGTGCTCCTCACCCGTGGCTTTAAAAAAGTGAGAACTGACAATTAAACTTTCTCCAAAAACTCCATCCAAGCTACAGCTATTCTGTCAGACATCACCAGTAAGTTCCCTTGTTTCCTCTTGGAACTGATGCCTACACACCTCAAAGGTTATTTGGAAAAAGCAGCCAAAAGGCAGCAGAGCAGAGCCACTCTGATCTCATCTCCAAAGCCCCACGATGCAGCACCCAGAAGCCCTTGCACAACCAAAGCTGAAAGACTCTTCTTCAAAATACAATATCCGAAATGCTGAAAACCTTCACAAGAGCACAGTAACACATTTCTAGCAAAAATACTGAGCACCGTCCTTTACCTTCAGCTGAAAAACAGTGGTAGGAAGTGCTCATCCACAAGTGTGGACACCTTGTGCTTTTGCCCAAGTTGAATTTTGGACAACCAGACCAGATACTTGTTTTTAAAGTTCTTTTGCAAAGCAGTTTCCATTCAAGAGGACATCGGAGTTCTGTCTCAACAACTGACCAGGTCACACAGAGCTCACACAGTTAAGTGAAAAACACACCAGGAAATTTCCCTGCTTCATGCCACTGGCTGCACCACTCCCAGTGCTGTTTTCCAGCAGGCACATCTGGAAGCAGCAAGCACGTTGTTGTGTGGATGATGGAACAGCAGGACCATCACTTTCTCAAAGCCAGTTTGGAAGGGTACAAGAGAAACACCCATTCTGAAGGTCAAACAAACCATTTAGTTGATCTTTGCACTAAGCCACTCTTCCATTCACATCTTTTAGCCACAAAAATATATTAGAAAAAGAGAATCAGACAAGAAGACTAAGAAGATGCCAAGTCTAGCAGGGCACCAAATACCAGGCCAGACAATGCAGCTGCAGTTGTGGTACAGACCTAGCCAGCAGCTTTTGTACATCTACTTGTTATTTTGGCGAACATGAGAAACAACCATCAAAGACCCAGAATTCAAACTCCTATTCTGGAAAAGAATCACACTTCTAACATTAAAAGCATACAGAAAATACCTGAAGTGAGCATGCACCTACATCAAAGCTGATTTCAGTTCCAAAGCTCATTTTATCTGCAAGCAGACCTGGCTAAAGGAGAGCCATGCAGGGGTAAGAGCTCCTGCACAGCTTCCCTGCCGCCAGGCAAAGATTCCAGAGCTGAGGAAATGTCCTCCCCTTCGGTTACCAGGCTCTAATCTCTTGATAATACGAGATCATGCTGGGTTTCTCATTACAAATGGCAACCTCAGGGATTAAACAGCTGCCAAAGTAATGACTGGGGAAGCCACTTGGATGTCTTAACTAGCTGCTGCTGCTTCCTCGCTTGACTGACATCACAGAACATTTCCATTACTGAGGGAACAGGAAAAGCCTTCCCTCGAGGTGGGGTTTGTGGCTGGGACTTGGGAGGCGTTTCCAAGGCCAAAGACACGACAGCTCCCGGCACTGGTGACTGCACAACAGTAGGAGCTGAAGCACGGTGTGAACAATGCAAACTGGGCAGACTGGGAGGCAAGCTTGTAAAGCTGCAGACACAAAACCAACTCAGACAATTCACACTCGTTCATAAAGTCACGGGCAGTTCAAAAAGGCAGTGTTTAAATCAAACATAAAGGTGCTATAATAACACTACACTTGCTGCCCTAGGATTTCCCAGTCTCCAGCCACATTCTGAGACTAGGGAGTTTAAGTACCACGAATTAAGGGGAACACCTCTGGCAACACTCTGGGGAGGTCCTCCCAACCAATGGGGCCAAGAATTGCCCATTTTCTAAAAACTTGTTTGCAGAGCACCTCCAGGACTCCTCTCCCTGACAGGCCTGCTTTAGGTATTTACACAACTCCCAAAGCGTTCAAATTATTCTTTCACATCAACTACTGTCATAAAAAGAATCTTCTAGGCACTTGTTTCATGAGAGCCGTCCATACACTTCAGTGTGGCACTAGACAGTGTGACTGTGCTCCTCTTGCTCATTTCCCCACGTGTTGAGGGTGTCCTCATTAGAGCGTGTCTGAACTACCAAGTGCTCAAAGCAATTTTTCCTTCCATGGACAGAACTTCATGCAGGAGTTTAAACGAATACCTTGTGTGCTGACAGCCAATATATTTTTATATCCTTAAGAAGGAAAAAAAGAAAACCCAAAACAACCCCAAAACACCATAAAAGAAAGGACCATAATTTAAGACACATCACCGTGGAAACAGACTCACTTCCAGAGGCTAAAGGACTCAAAAGCCAACCAGGCAAGCCCCGGGCGGGTCAGAAACGCCGGGGTGGAGAAAAGGGCACATCTCACCAACTCCTTCTACCGAGCAGGGCGAGAGGCGGCAAAGGCACGGCCGCCCCCGGCACCGCACAAGCGCCGAGCCCCCTCCCCGGAGCTCCCCGCGACAGGCCCCGCCGCGTCCGGCCGCTCACCTGTTGATGAAGCCGTAACCGTTCCTCACGTTGAACCATTTCACTGTTCCCAAAACCTTCGTTGCTGCGGGAAGGGGAGAGGGGAAGGAGGGGAGGGAGCGGCGCGTCAGGGGCACGTGGCGGGGCGCGCGCACAAAGGCCCCGCGTGGCGGACATCTTGCGCCGCCCCGCCCCCACCCGGCACGCGGGGCCGGCGGCGCGCGGGGCGGGGAGGGGACGGGACGGG
>VZTJ01003870.1:8165-21050 GCA_013397795.1 Orthonyx spaldingii | reverse complement strand
GGGGGGGCTGCTCCCTGCTGCGGGCTCGCTGAGCTCCGCTCTCCGCTCCCGATACCGATCGAACTGGCCACAATGGCGGCGCGCACCGGCTAGCCACCCCGCGCGCCCCGCCCGCGCGCGCCGCGATTGGCCGCCCGACCCGCCCGTTAAACGGAGAGCCACCCCATTGGCTCGTCCCCGACCCGCCATCGCCCCCCGCCGAAAATCCATTGGCGGCCGCACCTGCCTCTCCTCAGCGGCGCTCGCCCATTGGCTGCTGCGCCCGCGGCTGCCAGACCGGCTTTTCTCACCGGCCGAGCGCAGGCCCCGCCCCCGCCCCTGATTGGCCGCCGCTCCCGCCCCCAACGGGCACGACGGGGGAAGCGCGCGCGGCCGTGTGGCGGCGGCTCCGGCCCCTGCCAACACCCCGGGCACGGCGGTGCTGCGGGCGGCTCCTGCTCCGTCCTGGCTCCGGCCCCTGCCAACACCCCGGGCACGGCGGTGCTGCGGGCGGCTCCTGCTCCGTCCTGGCTCCAGCCCCGCTCCCTGCCAACACCCCGGGCACGGCGGTGCTGCGGGCGGCTCCGGCCCCAGGGCTCCTCGGGCGCCCGCTCCCGTTAGTGGTTGGCAGAAGGGGCCCGGGAGCGTTAGTTCCCGGCGGGGAATGACGGGTTTGGAGCCATGCTAGAGCTCCCTAACCCACGTAGGGACGTGCAGCTACGGCACTGAGCTGACCCGCGGGGGAATCGGGTTTTCCCTAAACACCCCATCCTGCCCTTCCCGGAGCGGCGGGGGCAGCTCCTCACCCTGAGCCCTTCTGCCCACCCAGGCTGTCGGGAAAGCATTATTGCTGAGTCCTTTACCCTGCTGGAACCCTTCTCCAACCACCACCTCCTCTCAGCTCCTATTTGCCTCCTTCCCTTATGGCTTCACCTTACAGCGGTCTGGAAATACCCAGCATCTCTTGCTGGATTCCCCAGAGGGAAGGTCCAGAGGAAAACCCTATCCTGGTCCGATAGGTTAGTTTTCCTTAGGCACTTGAAAAATGTGGTTGGTGGCCACAGATTCCCAGCCCTTCCTAGGCTATGCCTTTTGTCTTACATAGGAGGAGGTAAAGGTGATCAGCAACCACTCAGAAGGTCTCTGGGAGATGAGCCACCACTCCACCGACTTTGTAACCAACATGTATCCCCTTGGGCTCAGCCCTTTCAGCATTGCACACAAATCACTGCCCAGTTCACCATCCCGGTTCCCCACATTATTCCACCATGGCCAGGTGAGGGACACCAATGAGGCCAAGGTCAACCCACCACATCAACCCATTAGGAACACTGGTCTCATCCAGCTCTCTTGGAAACCCTTCCACCTGATCTTCAACTCAGTTAACAAAGGCAAGGGCTTGAAAACAATAACACCATCCCACAAGGATCTGCACCAGGATGATGACACGAATAAAGACACTAGAATGATGTCAAAACTGGATGCTGCTTAGTGAGTCACCTGAAAAATAATCTTACAATAGAATGGGAATTAGGGAATATACTGGCCAGCGACCCAAGAGGGAGAAAATGGTGGAGAAAACTCCTAACTCTGGGAGGAAATCTGTGCAGATGTCAGGGCCATGTGCCTACAGCTGAAACTGTGGGCCCCAACAGTGTCTTTGGGGGGGGGTAACACTGCAGGGTCTGGAGGCAACTCAGACCCTCAGGGAAATGCACAGGCCACCAGAAACACCATTTCCAGCTGCAGCATCCATAGCTGGAGGAAGATGCTGGAGCTGAGAGGAACTCCATCATCTGCTCTACAGGAGGAGATTCCAGGATTTGCTACATACAACACAAGGGTGACACCAATATGGGGGAATTCAACCCAAAAATGTGGTCTTTGAGAAAACTTTCAGCCAGCAGGTAAGGGACAAGACACACAAGCTGCGAAGCTGGAACCCTGCACATTCCATGTTGAAGAGAAATGTAATGGGATGTAATTAGCCATTGGAACAACAAAGAGGTAGTAATGGATTTGCCACTCTTAATTAATCTGGAGAAGCTCTTTGACCCCTTTATGCAAGAAGTGAGACCAGCTGATGGCAGTGATATAAATACATCAGGCTGAAAGAGTGCTGCTAAGCCTCGATCAGAAATAAACTGGTTTCCCTGGTGAAAAAGTGGTGAGTTTGGGTACCAGCAGCCAGAAGTGCAAACCTCAGCACTGCACTGGCAGGCACAGCTCCCTGAGGCACTGGAGCCAGCCTGTTGAGAATCTTCAACCCTCCTCTCACAGGAGAGCCCTCTGCAAAGCATTTGTGGGGCTGGGAAAGAAAGGACTAGGGTGTCTGTGCTTCTTTTATCCTCTGAAGTTCTGCAGGTACAAAATGACATGCCTCAGGCTGGAGAGGAGTGTCCTCAGCTGCTGTGCAATCCCAGGAATGAGGACATAGGAATCCTGACAGCCAGAGCCTGCTGCCAGGATTTCAAAGAGCTGTGAGAGAAAAGAGCACAGCCAAGCCTGTGGGAGGTTCCTATAGCACGTCAGTGCTGGGCAAGCCCCAGCTCAGGCAGAGAGTGCACTGCACACCTGCTGCCCAAGGAGGGATGGGACCTCTCCACATGGGATGAAGCACCTGCATGTGACAGAAAGGACTCTATCCTAACTCCTTTACCTTTAAGTGTCTGGATGAGAAGCTCCTGCTGGAACCCAGCCCTGTGCAGGATGCTGGCTTGTCCCCCTCCAGGGTGGGTGAGCTCCCAGCCCTGTTCTGGGAGAAGAAGGGCAGCCTCAGCTGCGCTCTCTGCACCACACAGCCTCAGATTCATCCCTATAGCATCACCATTCTGTGTTTCCCAGATGACAGGCCTGCTCCAACACCCCTATAGCACCCAGGTGAGCTCCTCCAACACCTGTGGCACAAAATAGCTCAATGGCCTGGTACTACCATGTGCTAGGGGAGGGCTGAAAGACACTTGTTTACAACAGAACTCTCCTCAGAGCCCAGCACTCACGGTGATGGAATCTGTGCTGCACCAATTCCTTGTGCCCCAGTAAGGCTGCACGCACAAAGGTTCTGGAGATTCCCAAAATGCCAAGAACCTTTCTGCCAGCCAGGCAGTTGTAGTTACCTGCTGAGTGAAAGAGCTGGTGCAGCACAGCTCTGCCAAGCTCCTTTCTCTCATTACCATGCAGTAAACATTCCTGACTGAACCAGCCAAGGACAATGCATGTTACTGAAGATGCTACAGCCCTTCTCACCTGGAGAAGAATCCATTCCCACAAATTTGAACAGATGTGCGCCGTACATGTTTAAAAAAAAAAAAAATCTTTATTTACATTTCAAAATGTTAAAAAAAATAGAGATGCCCATTATTAAATAATTTCAGGAGAACCTCAAGAGCATGGAACTGGCCTGTGGAGAAGTCTGGGGCAGTGGGTGAGCTGGTTGGAACTGGAATTGCATGGAGCCAGGACAGGTCTAATCACCAGAAAAGGAACACTGAAAGGAAGAAGAAACAGGTCTGAAATGCTGGACAGCCATTCCCAACCCATTCTACAACAGCCAGGCTGTGTGGTGACACTGGGGGCCACACAGCGATTTTAAGTGCGTGCCAGTTGCACACAGCACCTCTCATCATCCAGAGAACTCAGGAGTCCTCCTGGGTCTGCCTGCCAGGAAACTGCATCTACTTCTGAAGTTAAAACCAACAGGGCCTGTTTCTCCCAGCTGATTTTCAAGGACCCTGGCAAGTAGCTGATGGGGCTGTCTGACATCAGGCAATGCAAAAGCTGTTCTCATCCCCAGGCAGCTGAGAGACATCAGGGTACAGCAAGGCTGCTCCTAAGACCTGGCTGGGAAATAAGCAAGGTGGCACCAGCCTTGTACCTATGAATGAAAAGCTTCCAGGCTAAAGCTGGACATTGGCCAGAGATCCTGTACTCCAAACCAAAATGACAGATAAGTCTGGGCCTGAGGACAACCCTAAAGGGGACCCAACCCTTCAGAACAGCTCTGCAAGAAAAGGGACAGCCTTGCTAGCAGGCCTTTTTCAAATGCCTGTAAGTGCCACCAGAAGTACCAGTGGAATGGAAGAATGATTACATTCCGGGCTGTCATTTCATCAAATAGCAAGAGCTCCCAGGAGTCTGAAGTGCTGCAGATCGCTAAGACTTTATTACAAAAGAGGGAACATTGTGGGCAATTCCAAATACCTTCAGATATCATTTAATGGAAGGTCAAAACTTGTGGGTATGTGCTTTTGTCACAGCTGCCTCCTGAAATTTGGAAACAATCAGCAACCAGAAGGCTAATACAGCAGATTTTTGACAAGCTGCAGCCCAACACACTGAAATCTAGACAGATTTGTTTAAATACCTGTGGTTTTTAATGGTAAAGTGAGCAGACAAATGGAAACAGAATACTGTATGTCAGCCTGAGACTATTCATTTAATCAAAATGAAGCCTGAATAACAGTAAATAGTGGAAACATCTCCCTTCAGATAAGGACAGTAGTACTTTTTTCAAGTTAAGGTAAGACTACATAAAATGGTAATTCCTTGGTCCTTCATGGTGGCAGTCCTACAGCTGTACTGAGCAAGGAGGCTCAAGTGCTCCCTTTGTCCTCTCCTTTTCTTGATCCCTGCCTGTCCCACCCATGGATACTCTGCTTTTTGTAGCTGCTGGAGATTTCTCCAACCTGCAGGTCAAAGTGAGGCCTCCCACCAACTAGACTTCCTGGGTAATGCCAGATGGATTACTGCTGCAATTCCCTGTCATCCACTTTCTAGAATCAAGGCTTCAAGACAGCCTAACCCAATCCAAGAAAAAGCTCCCACAAACCCCTCTTCCCATCCACTGCAGCTGCAAAATCTTATCCCTGCTGTGCTGCCTCTGGTGTTTGTGCAGCCTGGAGGGAAGCCAGTTCAGGGACTTGAGCTGGCAAAAAACAAATGCTGTTAGAGAAGCATTTTCTGGTGTTTCAGTCAGCTGCACATCCAAACGAATGTGAAAAAAAGTCAAGAGAAGAGTAAGAAGCAGAGCAGCCCAGAGTTCATGGCACTGTGCCTGTGAAGACTGAGACTTACCACATTGCTCTTTCATCGCTTCACATTTCCCCACACTGAGAGATCACAACTGGCAGCTTGGGTTTGTTATTGGGACCTGTAGGCACATTCTGGGGACAAACAAAGAGAGAACATTAAAACTTACCAAAAGCACAGCAAACCCAGGCAGTGATAGGTATTGGAAGACTGACCAGTCTCTGTAACATGAGGAACAGGGAATTCCAGTCACAGCTCTGAGGAACAGAAAAGCACCATTACACATTTGGCAACAGGCCCAACCATAAGCTGGTGAATTCTCTCTGTGAGCTGAAGTTTGGGACATAGACCAGAGGCTGATCCTTTGAACTGGAGGGAAGGAACAGAGCAAAAACTGGAGAGCTCCTCATGAGATACTTGAGGCTGCTCTGGCTTTGATACTAAAAGCAGCTGCCACAAGCCAAACAAACTTGTATTCATACAGAAAGGAGACAGTGGCAAAGCAACCCTCGTTCTGAACCTCCTGATATGCTGGACTCCGCTGTTCTTCTTTGAATCCCTAATTTTCTTTACTTTGGTCTCACTGCACTGATACCCAAAGCAGGTTCACCACAACCCTTCAGCAGGTACAGCTACTTCCATGTGACCTCTTCTCAAAACCTAACAGCTCTGTGTTTGCCCCACTTTCTGGATTAGAGGCCCTTATGCACATTATCCCACGTGTATCATGGAGTCAATGCTGGCTGCCTCAGAGGACTTGCTGCTATTTGTTAAATCTACTCATTATCCTACCATGACACCCAGGCAGCAATCACCCCCGGACTGCATTTATCTTCAGCTCCTGGAAGCCCATCAGGAGATTAGTTTAATTTTTCTTATTAAACATGCTGATCATGGATCAGCAGAACTGATGATTTTGCATCCACTGAATAATCCCAGGCAGTGGCAGAGAAGTGAGATGCTTTACGCTCTTGTCTGAGCTGCTGATGGAACAACTTTTTAATTCAGCCTATTGAACAAATGCAAAGCAAATAAAGCCAAGAACGCAATACCCGCTCAAAGACTATGAGAGCCACAAGAGCCTAGCATTTCCAAAGCCAACTCATATGACAGCCTGTGCTTCAATAGATTTCCTGCTACATTATAATGGTGACAACCAACAATGCCATTATCAACACTGGTATTCCCTGGTATCCTGTAAACAGACAGCAGGAGAGAACAGGACAACTCTACTTAATCCTGTACATGACTTTCCAATGCGGACACTCACAGGGAAGTAGCCATATTCACACTTACTTCAATTTTTCTCATGACCAACAGCCCATCGACAATTTTACCTGGAATGAGAAAATGTATGCACTTCAATATGGCTAATTTTTGCCATAGTTCCCCCCCCACTATCACAGGTACATGCATTTTTGTCCCATCTGAAAAGCCCTGTGTAGTGTATAGCTATTGCACACTTCAGGATTTGGTACTGACCTCTAAACTCATAAAAGAAACAATCCCTCTTCAAACATTCTCCACATTCAGCACAGATTAAGTCTCTCTTCCCATCACAAGGGTGGTGTGTGTAGAAATTTGGGGTTTGAGACCACCAGCTTAAGGCTGGCCTGAAATTCCTACAGTTCAGTAAGTAAGCAACAGTAAATGCAAGTTAGCAGATGTGATTTCACAGAATTACGGTCCAAAAACTGCTGAAAGCTCAGCCCTCTCTGATAGTGGAGCAGAAAGGGATCCCTCCACTCATCTGTGCCTTCTGTACTGGCACAAGGATTTGTGTAGAAACACAGTACACTGAACACTGATTTGGATTAAAGCTAACCTGTGAAAAAATGATTCATTTCAACAGTGATCCATCACAGTACCAGGTTGCACAGATCCCTTGGAGAGCACAAGCATGGAGGGAAGAATGAGCAGTTCATACCCAGAGGGTGGTGGAGCACTGAATAGGCTCCCTGGAGAATGGTCACAGCCCCAGAACTCCAGGAGAATTTCAAAAATGTTCTCGGGCACAGGGTGGGATTGTTGGGGTGTCCTGTGCAGGGTCACAAATTGGACTTGATGATCCCTCTGGGTCCCTCCCAGCTCAGGAGATTCTGATTCTCACTGTTTAACAGCTGCCCTGCAGGGGTGTCTACAAGTTGGCACTCCAGGGCTTTTCCTGCAGGTACTCACCAAAGACAACATGTTTCCCATCCAACCAGTCACACTTGGAGCACGTGATGAAGAACTGGCAGCCATTGGTACTCGGACCACTGTTTGCCTGGGGGTTGAGAATGGCAAAATACAACCAGTGTACAATTTCAGACTGGCCAAAACTGAAGGTGGACACATAAGAAAGATCTGTTGCTCAAGACCATCTTATTTTTAGCTTATTGCTAGACAAACCAAAGGAAACAAGATACACAGCTGCATGTGTGTCATCTCCTGCATCTCCTGCACATCTGCAGGAGAGCACCCTGTGCTGGGGTGTAGCATGTCACCACCTCTGGTCACACCAGAGTGTGCAAGAGTCACATCACTAACTATTTATTATATTTCTACAAAGGTGTGTTCAGCCCAAGACTGTGCTGAAGTTCAGGCCCCAGAGCACACGCCTGAAAAAAGGCAGAACTTTTTGGTGGCAAGTACTTATTGGCTGCAGCATTGTCCTGGGGAAATGCTGGGGAAAACTGAAAGCCAGAAACCAGGGCAAGAAAAAAAAGCAGCTGATTTCTGGTTTTGGGGAGGTTTCCTTAGAATAAAAATAAAATTTAAAAAAAGGTGTTCTGATTATCATGATGAGAAGAGTAACAATTGTATTGGCACAGGGCTCACAGGAACAGTGGGATGCAGATATGAAATTTTATTCACACCCAAATACAAAACCTAGAGCATTTGCACTCTGTTAAGAAAACATCTCTGTAACACTGAAGGCCACTTGCAATATTGACAACCAGGAGCTACTAAAGCAAGTTTCCATCCTGATGAGTGAACTGGGCAAGTTTTGTAGCTGCAGGACTGCACAGGACAGGGTCATTTTGGCTTTCTAGTTAATGCTAGCCAGCTTCAAAAGGATCCAGCTGGGATCCATGGTTCCTGGGATCCATGGTTTGACCCAGTACAACAACTTCAGAACCATGCCACTTCAACACGAAGCTGGCACTACTGGAGTGAATCCCTTCTCTCATACCACAGTACACTAGCTGCATAGCTGTGCCATGACACCTCTTTTTGGGCCATGTTTTCAACATGGATGAATAACTAACACAAATGATGAAATCTCCTAAGCAAGTGGTTTTAAGGGCAGAGCAGCTTAAAGAGCTGGAGAAGCAGCAGCTGTGGATAGGAACCCTGAAGCACTGGTTCCATTTGCTTTCTATTCCAAAAGTCAGGGTATTGTTCCTACCAGACAAAGTGCAAAGGTTGCAGTTTCTCCTACTATGTTGAATAGGAAGGTCTGTTTTAAAAGATACCATGGTAACACTGCTGCGGCTTTGGAACTTCCAAATCTCTCTGTTTCATCCCTGCCAAGGTCACTGTTTGATAACAGTATCAGGAAAGAAGAAAACACCACCAACTCACCACCAGTACAAAAACTGTAAGAATTAAGGTCTTCTGAAAGCTATCAAGCCAAGTCTGTCCCAGCACTCCAACAGGCAACAAAGAAAAGAAGATGCAGGATCAGGACTATTGTGTTACTCAACCTATTAACCCATAAGTAGCTCCTTGACCAGTAGTTACAAAGCAAACCTTGTACCCCATGGCAGAGATTCTGTTGTCCAGCAAACAATATATACACTTAGGAAAAAAGGCACAGAAAAGTACCAAAAGCTTTTTAGTCTGCAATGTCATTATTTCATACTCACCATAGAAAGCAGGCCAGGAGCAGAGTGTTTCAGCTTGAAGTTTTCATCTGCAAAAGGACCCCTATATATACTGGCTACTCCAGTGCCATCTCCCTGCATGAGAGAGGTACCCAGTCAGCCACAGCATTTGTTCTACAGCAATTGCTACAGAACAATTCAATTTAAAAATTAAGTTTAAAATCTCCAAGCAAGAGGAAAGGGCAAAATGGATGTTGTATTATATACACCAGCAGTGAACACATTCAGTGTTTTGTTTCTGAACAAGAACAGCAACTGGTTTCTAACAACATGGTTCACTGTTTGCCGTTCGTATGTTGACAGAAACCCAGGGGGATGGTAAGGGTTAAGTCCAAGCCTGCCAGAGTGAAGTGGAGGCTACAGAGTGCTTGGTATAGACCCATCAGGACTTGGAAGGGAAAAGGGAGGAGACATAGAAATATGGGTTAGTGTGACAAAGAAAGCAGAAACGGTTGCATGGCAAAAGTTGGCTTACAGTGGGTTTATGTATTTCACCTTATTTTCTGCAACTTTACTGGAAACAGGAAAGCAATCTCTCTGTTCTGCAAGGACAGTTTCTAAAATAAAGATTTTCTAGTTTGTGCTGTACTTTCTACTAAGTCCAAACATCTTGTGCTTAACTACAAGACCAAGCACTCAGATCTCAGGACACTTATAATGAAAGCAGAATGGGCTGAGACAGCTACAGGTTGCAGGCTCTGACAGCCCACAAGTTCAGAATTCTGCAAAGCCTGGCAGACGGCTCACATCAGACACGTTGACTTGAGGGACTGCTGAGGCCACCCTGCCCTTGGGTCCAGCCTTGCAGAGATGCTCCTGTATGATGACAAAAGGACAGAGCAGGGACCCTTCCACAGGGTCCTTAAAGATGCTGCAGTGAGGAACCCTCCAGGGAATGCTGTAGAAGGAATGCAGACAGATCTCTCTGGCACAGTCACTTAAATTTACTATCCCATTTCTGTGTTAAGCTTCCCTTTCTCCATCACTTCAGACCCATTTCTTCTGCCTTGCTGCAACTTGTCTCCCTTCACTGCCTTTCTGCTTAACATACATTACCTTTACTAGGCCAAACTTAATAGAAAAGTAAGATTTCAGTAATATACCACATGCAGGTCAACATCTTTTGCTCTATTTGCCCAGCCCTTGTTTGTTTTCCTCCTGCTCTACGTAGTTTACTTAAACTGTTGGCTCTGAGACAGGAACTTGCACCCTGTCTCAGGGGTCAGTGTAACTGTGTGACTTGCTCCCAAAGTGGATCTGTAATAAATATCACATATAAATTCCAAATACTGGAGCAATCTGTAAAGCTTGTTGAGCTGCAGTGGAAGTAATAAAGCACACGGGGACATCTGAGCACTGTCACAATTAGCAACTACCCCAGAGTCTGGTGTGGCTGAACTGCTTGCTGTGTGGTCATTTCTCTCAGAAACTCTCATACAATGAAGTTTTATATCAAAAAAGCTTTATTGCTTCCCTCATATTTTGAAACACTTCCAAAAATAAAATAATTTTACTGGGTCCTAGGACAACGAAGAGATCCTGTGGCCCTTCAGCCATACCCATATATTCTGCTTATCCCCATGTCAGAGCATGACCACCATTGTGGGCACAGAGTCTTTTCTATTTCGAGACAATTTATTAACAAAAGGTTATTTTGATTTAAATGACCTCTTACATTAGACACTGGGTTCTGTACTTAGGGTCTCTCTACAAAATGAATAGAAATTCATAGAGGTTTTTGTCTGGGGAATGACAACAGATAGGGGAAGGAAGACAGGGCTTCCCTGTCAAAAGTTTGCAAGTTTTGAAAGCTTCCAGGGTATTGTCAGGTTATTGTAGAGAGGAAATATTTTGGGAGGAATGTGTGTTCACCCCCAAGGCTCCAGATTTGTTTTCAAGTGCTCTACTGTCTGTTGCAGTCAGATGGCAGCAGTGCTATGAGGACACCTCCAGTTACTGCTCAATACCTCAAAAAAGAGATCCCACAAATCAGCACAGACCCTTGGAAAGAGTAGCATGTTATACCACAGAGGGAAAGGACAAAAAGAATACAGGAGTACATACGTTTACGAAGTCACCTCCTTGGATCATGAAATCCTTTATTACCCTAAAGAAGTAAAGCAACACTTAGTTCTCAGTGGCCAAAGGCCTCAAGAAGCTCAGGGTAGGGTAGAAAGGGGTTCTGCCTCCCTGTGCAACAGAAGTTAACAGAGTCTGTGAATGCTGCAGCCTAAAATCTACAACAAATATTAATTAGTGGTTGGTATGAGGTCATTTAGGACTCATTGCTTTTGACCAGGGATAGTGATTAGGTGATAGATGCCATATCTCTGATGTGGCACACCAGGAACAGGGGATTCCTCCCAGTGACCACAGCACATGCACCTGACAGCATCCCCAGGTCTCCCAAAGCCACAGAATTACATCAGCCATGACCCACAAATGTCTCCAACACCATTAATACCTCAAGGCAGGTCACAAAACCCCATCTGGGTCAGGCTGCTATTTAGTGTCTAAACAGCAGTGGATGATTTACCTGTGGAAAGTGCTTCCTTTATAACCTATAGGGACACCATCTTTCCTGTAGGGAAGTAGAGAGGAAAATTATTGCAACCTCCTGGATATCCCAACACAAAACTCTCCCAGGAATTCAGAGTCCCAAAGGGTTGCCCTATACATTAGCAGCTGCCTTGAAATACAACCAAGTGCTGCAGCCTCTCAGCTGCTGCTGTTGGAGGCAAAAGGAAGACTCAGGTGGGCTCTGTACATGAAATCTGTCCCCTGCCACACCCACACCATCATCTTCACAGGATCCCATTGCAATGTGCAGCATGAGCAGGTAGGCTTTGCAGACAAGGCTTTTTAGAGCCACCTGGGCACAAAAAAGTCACATCAAAAGGAGAAAGCTACCATCTCCGTGAGTCTCCAAGCCCCTCACAATTTCCTTGGAGCAGATTTCTGTAACTCTTCCATTTTGTACTGGTACAACATGAAAAAGTTCAAGACAAATCCTTTCCACCTCACCTAGCCCTGCTTCTCCAGCGGGACACTTAAAGAACATTATAATCCACTTACCTGAATTCACCTGTACAAAACTGCCTGGAAAACAAAAAGAGAGCAGAGTGTTAGGTGCATGTGAACTCTGAGGGCTGCACAAAACTTTCCTTATTGCGTCGGGGATGTTCCCAGTGAAACAGGAGCAGGAAATGGCAACTCCTTTCCCCTGCCACTTCAAAGCATTTTCTGTGCTCTTTGTGGTGAGGAGGTCAGAGATTTAACACCAGGGTTGTAACAGACAGTGAACGTGGGGCTGCACCATGTTTGACAGAGACCAGGGTATGTCCATCCCTCCGATGGAAGTGGAATTTCACATGGTGCATCCCTCAGTTGATGGCAGAACTGGGTGGCCAGGAGACCTCCACCATGGCACAAGGCATTGCCTGTTCTAAATGCACAGAGCAGATCAGGAGGCTTCACAGAGGAAGCTGAGGAGGACTGGATTCCCTCCAGCCAGACAAGGATCCCCTGAGAGACCAGGATGCCACACAGCATCTCTGAGAACAGAGAGACACAAAGCAGGTGAAGTAGTTCAAGGCAAGTGTCAGCTAATCACTTTGCCATCAAAAGCCATTCCTGCACCAGGAAACCTTTGCAATTCCAGCCCAGACTGAGCTGCAGGAACAGTAGCTGCTCCTTACCTGAAGTTCTCTGCTGTTTTGGGTACAACATCTGCGAACAGCTCGATCTTCATGCGGCCAACCTCCTGAGGAGACGGGGGCCAGGTGAGGCTTCCAGGTCCCCTCACACACCCACACACCCACACCTGCCGCCCGACTCCAGGCTCTCCCACAAACCCAGTCTCCTCATTTACCCCTACAAACCCCTCCTGACGCAGCCCTGCTCCTCTCCCCTGCTACGAGCCCTCCCCCACGGGCCCTGTGGCCCCTCAGCCCCTCCCAGCGCTGCCCGCTGCGGCCCCGCAAGCCCCACCATGAACCCCCGGCACCCG
>VZTJ01003869.1:0-26262 GCA_013397795.1 Orthonyx spaldingii | reverse complement strand
GGACACCTCGGGGACACCCCGGGGACACCTCGGGGACACCTCGGGGATACCGCGGGGACACCGCGGGGACACCCCAGGGATAACCTCGGGGACACCCCACGGACACCACGGGAACACCCCGGGGACACCTCGGGGACACCTCAGGGATACCGCGGGGACACCTCGGGGATAACCTCGGGGACACCGCGGGGACACCTCGGGGATAACCTCGGGGACACCGCGGGGACACCCCGGGCACCCTTGTGAGGGACGGAGCCTCCCCGTCCCCCCCGAACCTGCTCCTTCCTCGGCATCCGGGGAAATCTCGGGTTCCGCTGGAACCGCTCCCTGCCGCCGGCCCAAGCTGGGGTCCCGCTCACCTGGATGGCGCAGCCCGGACCCCGCAGCCGCTCCGGGCCGGCTCGGAGCGTCCCTCACCCTCTCGGGAGCCGCCTTCATCTTTCACCCGTGGCGCTCCATCGTCCCACGGCAGCCAGCAGCTCTCCGGCTCGGAGGGTCGCAGTGGGGACGCGCCGGGCGTGGCGGAGCAGAACCGGCCGGTTCGGCACGGGCTGATCCGGTTTGGCTCCCGGCAGGAGGGTCCCGCGGATCTAACGGGATCTGGAAGAGCTGGTTCTGTGCAGGATTCCAAATCCGAACGCTTTTATCGCAGACGAGGGTGAGGAAGCTGGGTCTCCTCCATTCCGTGTCTCCCCGAGGCTCCAGGGTGCTGTGGTGCCATTTCCAGGGCGTTTCACACAACCCAAGCAGTCCAGGCGGTCTCAGAGGTGACACAAACATCGCTGCAGCAGCTCCTGTTCCAGCAGGAATTCTGAGCTCATGGATGTAACGGAGCGAGGAGCAGAGCCACGAGGATTCCAGCCCGGAGGGCTCACAGCGAGCGGAACCAGAGCCACACAGAACAGAAAATACCCTCTGAACTGACCCAAGTCCTGCCAGGAGCAACCCAGCGACCTCCACACCGCGGACACATCCCAACACCCCCAATGCCACATCTCGTGAGCAATGCCACCTCAGCAACAGTGATTAATTACAGCAGAGAGGGCTAACGAGCACAGACACAGCCCCTGGAGAAGCATCTGTGGGCAGGGTTTGGGGCTGCCCTCGAGCCAAGCGACACTTCCATCACAGACAGATCCCTTCCCACAGCTCAATCCCACATTTCAGAGCCAAACCCCGGGGTGGTATTCCAGAAAAGCCAAGGCAAAGTTATGGACACTGATTCCCACTGAAGATGCTGATAAATCCACAAATTGCCCAGTTTTCTGCAGTGCCGTGAGGACACAAAGTTGGGTGATGAACAGCATTTGCTGTCACTGTCACCAACACACACAGGGACCCAACACAGGGACAGGCCAAGGGGTTTAGGAACTCTTCACCAGGATGGATCCAATTCAGATCAGAGCCCTTCACCAGGCTGGATCCAATCCAGGTTGGAGGATCCTTCACCAGGATAGATCCAATCCAGGGTGGAGGATCCCTCACCTGGTTGGATCCAATCCAAGTCCAAGCTCTTCACCACACCAGGCTGGATCAAAGCCCTTCCCTGGGATGGATCTAATTTAGGTTGGAGCTCTTTACCAGGCTGGATCCAATCCAGGTTGGAGGATTCCTCACCTGGTTGGATCCACTCCCCAGTCTGAGCCCTTTACCACACCAGGTTCAAAGCTCTTCAGGAGGGATCTAAGTCAGGTTGAAGCCTTGCACCAGGCTGGATCTGATGCAGATTGGAGGATCCTTCATCTGGGTTGGATCCTTCACCACACCAGGCTGGATCAAAGCCCTTCCCTGGGATGGATCCAATCCAGGCTGGAGGATCCTTCACCTGGGTTGGATCCAATCCAAGTCCAAGCTCTTCACCACACCAGGCTGGATCAAAGCCCTTCCCTGGGACTGATCAAACTCATGTTGGAGTTCTTTACCAGGCTGGATCTGATGCAGGTTGGAGGATCCTTCCTTCCCCAAGTGGGATCCCATCCAGGCAGGAGTGGCTCCCTGACGGTGACACCACAAAGCTGCCCTGAGGGAAGGGAACTGTCAGGGACTTCTCCAGAAAACCCACACTCACAAAAGTGAAAAAAAAAACCAAAAAAACCCAGAAAAATGGAGACAGGCTGGTGTTTCTAATCCAAAGGTTCTTGTCTTTATTCAAACCAGGGCTCGGCACTGCTCAGTGCCAAACGCACCAAGACCTTTTAGCCTGAGGGAAATCCACGTCTCGACACGGCCTGGGAGCCCCGCGGCGCCGCGAGGGGTGGGGAGCGCGGAGCCCACGCCCAGCGCCCCCCGAGTGCCTCTGTGCGCCCGCAGCTCCTGCCCTGGCCCAGCTCTGCCCCCCAGAACAAACAGCAAAATACACTCAGTAGGTTTCTGTCAACTCCCAGAGTTTCGGAACCCTCCGCCCCAGCGCTGCCGTGGGGAGGGAGGGAGAGAGGGAGGGGCTGCAGCTCCTCCCCCACCTCCGACAGCGCTCACGGAAACCCTGTTTTAAATTAAAAAATAAGCCAGCATACATAGTAGAAAATTTCTCTTAAAAATTTCACAATCTGTAAATGTATATATTTTTTTTTCTTTTAAACATAAAAGTTTACAATATACGGTAAAACAAAGGCTCAGGAAAAATAATTTCAAAAAAAAGAAACCTGAAGTTTTGAATTAAAGCTGAAGACATTTTTAAAACCCTGTAATTTGAACCAGTGACATTTTCTTTATTTGTGCTGATGGGTTAGAGAAAGGAAAATCTTTAAAAACTGCAGTCCAAACACCCACAGCTCTGCCTTCAGAAGCCATCTGCCCCCACCCTCCCCCGAAAAAAATTGTTGTTAGGTTTTTCTTCCATCAAGTAATGTGATTGTCACAAGTTCGGAAGTCTGGGATCCCGGGGTTCAGCTGGTCCCAGAGATCCCTGTGGCCAGCACTCCCTGATTGCCAGCCCAGGCTAGCGCCGGTAGGGATGGAATCCTTGCACGTTGTGGTTCTGTCCCCGGCCGAAGCCGCTGCCCCCGGCCGGGGGGCCGCTGGATGGCTGCACCGAGGGGCCTCCGTAGGGAGGGGGCTGCTGGCTGGGGTCAGAGAAACCTTGTCCAAACCCACTCAAGTCTTGTCCATACCCTGGGGAGAAGGGAAAGGCACAGGATGAGCTTCCAGGAGCAGCCACAGGCGTGAATCCCTGCTGGGAACGCACCCGGAACGACACCGGGGAGGAGCAGCAGCTCTGGGCTCCTGCAGGGACTGATTCACCTTCCTCACAGAGGGAATGGGGGCTGTGTTTGGGGTAACCCCAGCCAGCTCAACCATCTGCTCACAAGTTTGGGGTGGGTCCCAAGGGGTGCTGTCACTCCTCAGGAGCAGTTTCATTCTGGGTTGGGTTTTTTATTGGGTAAAAGCTGTCAGATCCAGCACAGGTAAGGGATGCGAGCCAGGAAGTTTTCTCTGAAATCTCCCAGTGCCTCAGAGTGAGGGTGCAGGTATCACATTTTGGCTTTGCACACTCAGCTCCATCACCTGGGCACTCAAAAACCTTCCTGCACTGAACAGACAATCCTAAAACTCCCTTTCAAAACACACACAAATATTGGGACCCACATCACAGACCACTCTGGAGCGAGCAGAATTTAGGGATAAGGAGAAAAACAGGGGTTTTCTTTCCAAGAGAAAAGATTGGCTGGAATTCCTGCTACCAACACAAAACTGACAACTAGATGTAAATTAAGGAGACTGAGAAATGGAGAAATTTAATTCAAATTCCCATAATTAAATATGACTCTTAATCCTGGCATCAGTGCCAGCCCCTGCTCTGAAAGATGCTATTAAGGCTGCTAATTACCAAGTGCATTTCTCTCTCTCTCTGTGCAGGCTTAGAGCAGGTTTAACTCTCTTAATCCCAAACAAAGTCTCTCAGCACGTCCTCAGCAGTTCAATTTCAAGCTCTGCCTGTCCCTCAGGACTTGCTGGCACTAATGAGCACTAAAACACAGCGAGCTCAGGCTCTGGGAGCTCCAAATGCTCCTGCTGGCATTTGTTCAGACTCACATAAGCAGGAGCCCAAAACTACCAGGGAATTGTGTGCCAGGGGTGAGGCTGGGAGTGGAAAAACACAGCCCTGGAGTTGCTCTCCCTGCACAGAGTGCTGCAAACCACAGCTCCTCACGGGGCTCAAGCTGCTTCTGAGAGAGGAAACCCACAGCACTCACCTGCACAGCCACTGAGGACTCACTGCCTTCCCCTGGGCTTGCTCCAGCCCCCCTGCTCCCCTGGGGCTGTGCCAGTTGTGTGGTTGGAGTGTCTGGAGCCAGGATCCCAGCCCGGATTGATGACCAGGATAAAGCCTGGCCAGGTTTGGGAGGGAGCAGTGGCAGGCACAGCTCAGCTGTGGGGTCTCACCCAGCACAGCTGGAGAGCTGCACTGCCCTGGCACAAAACCCCAACGTCTGAGCCCCATTCCTGCCTCTCACCCTCCCCAAAACCCTGCAGGGAACTCCAGGGAATCTTCCCAGCAGCTGCCTGAGGCTCCTCCTCTCTCCTCAGCCTGACCTTGGGAGTGAAGACCAAGCTTTGGGGTGTGGCCTGAAGGGTCTGGAGCACAGAAATCCACCCTACAGCAGAGAAACCCACCCTGGTGAGAGCACAGGGGACCGCAAGGACGAGCTCCAAGAGCGCCCTGCACGGAGATAATTAATTTTTAATTATTTTTAATTAATGTAATTAATTAATTTCATCTTTCAGGGTGAGTGTTGGTGCTGACACTCATCCCAGCTGCACACACAGCAGCCTTCAGGGCACTGCCCAGCCTGGATAAACCTTACAGTGCCTTCCCCTGATGAGGGAACTCTGGGGCTCTTTAAAACCCCAGGTTTTACACATTTATTCAAATATATGCAAATCAGGGACACTTCCAGGGATGGGGTAGCCACAGCTTCTCTGGAAAACCTGTGCCAGGGCCTCACCAGCCTCACAGTGAAGAATTTTTTCCTAATATCCAATCTAAACCTATTCTTTTCCAGTTTGCAGCCATTCCCCTTGTCCTGTCACTGCAGCTCCAGATGAAGAGTCCTTCTCCATCAGATTCTTCCTAAACTTCCAACACCTCACAAGCTCTGGCTCCCCACTGGCTGTGCAGGGAGGATTTGTGCTTTATTTAGTAGGGTTCAACCCCCTCCAAAAAGAGTCTGCAAAGAGCCAGGTTCTGGCAGAGCAAGAAAAACTTCCTCAAGTCACAAGGGCAAAACTATCCCTGAAATCGACCGTGTTTGCAAGAAACAAATGAAAAAACATTTCAAACTCATCAACATGAGAACAGGCTGCTTTACAGACACATCTCAAAGGCTCATCTTCCTTCAGAGGCTGCTTTAGATGGCTGGAACTTTGAATATTATCTATTTAAATCAATTCTGTGAAGTTTTCATCTGATGGCAGTTTCTGCAGGAACCTGAGGCAGCACTACCACGTGGAGAACGCGTTCCAGCAGGGAACAGCCTGAATCCACGGGGCTGCTGCATGAAAAATTCCCTTCAGAAGTAAAAACTGACCAATTACAACCCCTTAAAAAACAACATTAGTACACTGCTCTTTGGGGAGATCTCTGTAGAGATCTTTGGAGAGCACTGCTTGAAAATAGGGCTGAGAAGAGTAAGATGAGAATGAGAATTCCCTCTGAGCTTCCTCAGGGAGCAGCAGCAGGAATTTTACTCTGGAGCACAGGCATTTGTCTGGCAATTTTTAAAAGAATTTGTTTTTTGTAATACTGCCTGCCTGGCTCAAAACTTGTTATCTCAGTGTCTTCTACCTCAAAGTTACCTACAGAGCACAGCAAAGCTTTGCACGGAATTACAGCTCCAGAGAGACAGGGAAAGAATGAGAAAAGGGAGGGAAAGGCACCAGCTTGGATCCTGACACGTGCACTGCCTGTCTCCCCATGCTGCCCTCACTCTTGAAGTCTGTTCTCCACTCTCCAAGTCTGGAGACACAAAGAAAGTTCCCCACAAGCTCTGTGAAGCTCTTGGAGTGAAAAGTTTTAGCTACATATTCGGGGAGAGTGGAAACCAGGAATTCATCCTGGCAGTGCACGAGCCTCTGAAGGTTATTTTACAGCACAAAAGCAACACTTTACAGCTAAGAAAATTCCCTCTGGCTAGAATACTGCATGATTTCAGGATGGCTTGAGCTGGTGGGAGCATTCCCACCCCAAGAAGTGCCTGCAGCAAACAGTGTCCAACACCCTGTACTCAAGACTAAAAGGAAAGGGGATAAAGTTGCAGGAGTTACTCACCAAACTGACTGTAAGGGAATTCTGGCTGAGCAGTCGGGGGTTTGCTCATGTCCTGAGTTGCCTGAGATGGTGGTGGAGGTGGAGGAAAAGCGAGTGGTGCTGCCCCTGGAGTGGCAGGTGGAGGGGGGACTCCAGGGGGGGCAAACTGGTCAGGTGGAGGAGGTGGAGCACCATAACCAAAACCTGAAAGTACAGAACAGGTGAACACCAACGTCCTGCTTGGCTTTAGAGGTGATACAAGTTAAACCCAACGTTTCCAAGCCTATTAAAGCCCAGGTGTTTGTGACCAGGGGCTGTGCAGATTCACCTCTGCACACTGGTCACCCCCACGCTCACAGGTCTCAGCAACTCACCTTGCACACGTGGGAGAAAAGTCCCCCAAAGGCAGAGGCTGCAGCAACCAGCACAGAGAAAGGGATAAAGCAGAACTAGGGACCAAACTCTGTGCTCACACAAGTGAGAAATGAGGAGGAAGCTGAATTATCCAAGATTTTAGGAGGAGGAAGCATCTCGAGATAACTGGGTGCTATTTTCCACCTCCTTCTTTAAACCAGGTTTGTGACAGACTTTTGAAAAGGTGGCCTGAGGGGTAGGTGCTAAAATCCTATTTGTATTTCCAATGCCAGTTGTGACCTTAATTCCTTAAGCTCCTCCAAAAAACCCTGCCTGTGTTTGGCCCAGGCCAGCAGCAGTGAGCTCTGAGTTTTCTCTGAGATGTCCTAACAAAGGTGCACAATGCACCTAAATTTATTTAGCAACACAGATTTAAACTAGAGAATAGAAATGAAGAATAAAATAATCCAAGAAAAAAAGAAAAGCTATAGTTAATTATAACTCAGAATATAAAATCTGGGAAAATAATTAAGGATAGGTGAAACACAGGGGGAAATGCAAGTCTAGCAAACGATGAGGAAAAGCTGAATTTGGAGCTGGATGTGGCCCAGCCCCTGGGGGTCACTTACTAAATGGTGGAGGGGTGCCATAGCCCTGTGGAAATCCTTGTGGAGGCGGGAACCCCCCGGGAGGTGTGGAGACGATGTATGAGGTAAATGGTGGTGGTGGGGGAGGAGCTCCTCTGCCCGGAGGAGGGGGTCCATATCCACCTGGAAAAGGAAGAGAAACCCAAAAACTGGAGCAGAAGAACACCAAGGAGCTGCTGCTGGAGTCAGCCTCCTCTAGATGGGGTAAGGCTGTTGGGTGGATTTCAAAGCAGGCTCAGCCTTCTGTGAATCCTCACTTTGGGAAATATTTGTCCTCCAAGCACCCCCACTGTAAATAATTGCAGTTTAGCATGTAATCCCCTGATAACAAATTAATGTGGCTGGAACAGCAGGATGTGTGTCAGCTCCCATTACTGAGCTGCTAAGAACCCACTGTCTTCCCCTTCGTTCTTCCAGGACAAATTCAATCAAGCTTTTAAATGTAGGTTAAATCCTACAGAAATCCACAAATCACTCTGGATGCTTCAAGAAGCTGCACCAGTGCTGGGGAGGATTTTTTCCTTTCAGAACTGGTCCCATATAATGTACTTACCAATTGCCTGTCCAGCTGGCACCCACATCCCTACAACAGAACAGAAAAAGAGTCTCAGACATCACCGAAGCTGCGCGCTCCGGAGCAGGGATGATGCAAGAGGAAGGATTTGGCTCTGGGAGAGACTGGGTATCCTCCCCGTGGCCCTCACAGAGCTATTTTTATGGCCCAAGCAACACTGTGGGACTATTTCTGAATGTGCAATCCTTGAAAGACTGAATCATTCAGCAAATGACACTCAGAAGAGACAGCAGCTCCCAAACCCGAATCAGAGGGAGCATTCGAGAGCTGCCACGTACCAAGTGCAAGGAACTACAGAGAACAAAACCCCGGAGAATCCCAGCAGACCCCACATCCAAGAGATTCTTAATTTACTCCCAGGTTTATCTGGGTTATTTTTGCAGTTTTTGAAGCATAAAAAAGCCTTTCCCAAGTTGTGCAGCGCTGAGATTGAAGGATAAATGCGCTGGGTGTCTGACATTAATCTTTCCAGGAGATCAGGTATCATTTTCCCTACTAATCACTGCATGGAAAATAATGGGAGTTTCTCCGTTTGCAGATTAGCACATCTGTGCACAGTGTCAGCCCTCATCTGCAGCTTTCAAGTTAATCAGCACCGTGGGGAAACGAGCAACCCCTGTGCTGCACTTCCATCCGTCGGAGCGGGGATGGAGCAGCCGCGCTCCCTCCAGACCCCCAGGTGAGCATTTCTCATCTCTCAGAGCAAGCAAGTCACAGCAACTCAATTATCCTGCTGTGTTTCTCCACAGGTTATCAAAACTGTCTCTGGATGAACTCGGCATATTTATCCTGCCTTTGGAATCTCGGGGGGGTCGCAGCCATCAAACCCAGGCAGGCGGCGGCTCCCGAGCCCCGCAGGGCTCCTGGGGTGCTCCGAGTGCTCCCTGGTTCTTCCCCAGGCTACATTAAGCAATAAAATCCAAAGGCAAGGCCATCTGTTTTCCCCTCATCCCTTTCAGATTTTCCTGATAACTTCCTCTGGAACTGCCTCATCCTTGAAAAGCTGTGTTTCAATCCGATTTGTCACTGGGGTGTTGTGCAGGCCTCACTCCACAGCTGGAGTCACACCTGGAGCCTCCCCAACACCTCAGAGCTTCCCCAGCCCACAGGGATTCCACGTGGGGAGAGGCAGATCCAAAGGGAACAGGTGAAACAACCTGTGCAGGCCTCACTCCACAGCTGGAGTCACACCTGGAGCCTCCCCAACACCTCAGAGCTTCCCCAGCCCACAGGGATTCCACGTGGGGAGAGGCAGATCCAAAGGGAACAGGTGAAACACAGGTGCCACACCTGACCCAGCCTTCTGCCCAATGACATGGATTTTCAGGAAAAAACCTCAGGAAGGAGTGGGGGCGTGGAAATTTAATGCTGCTATCAGTATTCAGCAGGGAGATAAAGCTGGGAACGTGGGCTGGGCCAGAAAACCAAAGTGCAGCGAGCTGAGAAGGCAGGACAGGTGACAGAGAAACCGGACAGGTGAGAGCAGAGGCTGGAGAGGTGAGAGCAGAGGTGGGACAGGTACCAGAACAGGCCACACAGGTGAGAGCAGAGGCCAGACAGGTGAGAGAAGCTGGAGAGGTGATAAAGAAGCCAGACAGGTGAGAGCAGAGGCCGGACAGGTGCCAGAACAGGCCACACAGGTGAGAGCAGAGGCCACAGAGTTGACAGCAGAGGCTGGAGAGGTGACAACAGAGGTGGGACAGATAACAGTAGAGGTGGGACAGGTGAGAGCACAGGCCACACAGGTGAGGGCAGAGGTGGGACAGGTGACAAAGAAGCCAGACAGGTGAGAGCAGAGGCCACACAGGTGCCAGCAGAGGCCGGGCAAGTGACAAAGAAGCCAGACAGGTGAGAGCAGAGTCCCGACAGGTGCCAGAGAAGCCACACAGGTGGCAGCAGAGGCCGGGCAGGTGGCAGCAGCCCGGGCAGTACCTTGGGGGCCGTATCCCTGCTGCCAGGTGGGAGGGGGCTGCCCTGCCCAGCCGTTGGCAGCGCTCGGCATGATCCTGCTCCCCCACTGGCTGGCCCCCGGCGGCCCCGGAGTCTGGCTCTTGCTGTCGCGGGGCTCGGCGCGTTTCACCTCCACCTGGACAAAGAGAGGCGGCGCTCAGCGGGGCTGGGGCGGCCCCGCGCCCCCCGGCCCCTCACACACACCCGCAGGTACACTTAGGACTACACTTAGCATCTTATGACTTATGTCTAAGTACTTAAATTATTAAAACTTAAGGCCAGTAATTTACAATGTTTCTCAGGTACAGTGTAGGTGATGGTAAGACGTTACAAGTGCTACTGTCGAGGGATTCCCAGAAATCCTACAAATCACTTCAGGCTCGTTGGCTTTAATCTTAAAACAGCAGTACCCTCTTACAGCAGCTCTGCACTTAAAACAGCAGAATCTTGTACAGCAGTGACAGACTGATTTCGTGTTCAAGGCAGGAGGTACAAAGGTGACATTTTCAGTTAAAAAACCAGAATTTTGAGTGAAGAGGCTGCTCTGAAAAAGGGTACTAATGCTTTAACCAAACATGTTTGGGGTCCATTTGGAAGTGACAGTTTAACCCACCCCAGCTAACTGCAATTTCAGCTCTGCTCATACCTGAGAAACACACATTTGTGATTTTTTTTTGGTATTGTTTTCTTCTTTTTTTTTTTTTTTAAACTTAAGATTTTATTTAAATGTCTAATGGAAGATAAAGACTTACCTTCCCCAGGCTAACGCTTAAAGAATCTCAATTAACTCAAACAATGTCAGAGGGAATGGATGTGATAAGAGAATCTTACATTACATCTAACAAAAAAGTAAACAAACATGCAAGTAATAAAAATGGACAGTTGAGTCAATAAGAAGCAAATCTTCATACTGTGTTAAGTCAGTGACAGAACCCCTCCTGTTTTAAAAATCAGTAAAGCCACAGTGCTTAACTTATTTCATTCCAAGATAAAATGTCCCAGTGTTCCCAGCCATGGAATAAGTGCGTTTGACCTACTTAAAATAAGCTGCACATTCAACATAAACCTCTCAAAAAAAAAATCCAGTTCTGATTTAATGAAACCCTCTCAGCACTCGCTGAATCCGAGGCTTTTTTTTTTTTTTCATTTCATGATTAATTTTAATGGGTGCCAGAGTACAAAGAAAATAAATCTCAATCATCAATGGGCCTGAGTAGTATGGAAAATAAAGTATTCAGAATTCTTCCTGCCATGTCTTAAAAGCCATTCATGTGGGAGAACAAACAGGAAACAGGCACAAGGCAAGGACAAAGCCCCCCACACCCCCCCGCCGATGCCCCAAGGACATGAGACATGACAGTAACCAAATCTCTGTCAGCTCAAGGCCCTTCCAGAGAGGAACCAAGGGAATTTTTCAAAGGACTCAAATTAATGAGTCTTAACACATTTGCCTCGAGGGAATTCGGTTATTGCTTACAAAAGCAGAGGCCTTCTTGCAATTTTAATTTTTTTTCCCCCCCTTTCAACAACATATGGATTCATTTCAGCGATACCTTTTTAATTACCAAAAAGACAGAGATACCATTTTTCAAGCAGGCGTGATTAGGCAGTGAAGGAGAGAGCAGGGGATCTGGAGCTCATTAATCCTGGTGGAAGAATCCCATTAATTTTTCAGTTGGAAGCAGGAAACTGCCAAACTGAGGACTGAAAATTCCCTGTGCAATAGGGAGGTTCAAATTCCTCACCTGCCTAAAGCCCAGGTCACCCCAAGAACTGAGGCAGCTCTATCACTCTGAGCTAAAAATCCTTGAATTCTGCTTTTTTTTGGTTGCTGAAAGGAGGGGAAAAAAGGGCCAAAATAGATGATTTCAGTTTAGAATTGTTTTTGTTTGGGGAACAGTGAGAACTCCGAGTCTCAATGCTGTGCTCCAAACCCAGCAGCACTGAGGTGACATCTGGAGGCTCTCACTGGGCTCTCCAACCTCTCCCAGCACCTCATGGATGCTTTTCCTTTGTTCCCATTCAGATCTGCTGCTCTGTGGGATCAGCTCCCACGTCAGTGGCTCGCTGAAGGCAATTCCAAGGGCAGAGCAGGGAATACTGGTGGGATACAGCCGAGCCCAGGAACCAAGAACTGATGTTCTGGATCCCACAAGCACATCCCCTTGTTCCCATTATCAGCAAATCACCCACCCCAAAACAAGTTCACAGGAATTAAAGGCATTTCACAGTGCAAAATGAACCAAAACTCCCCTGAAATGCAGAATGAGTCCCCTGCTAGCCAAGGAAAGGCTTGTGAAGTATCAGCACATAAAAGACTTCAAAGACAATTAAAAACTCACACAATGCAATAATTTAAGGAATGTGAGAATCTTCTGCGTCTCCCTGAACCCCCTCACTCAAAGTTTAGCAGTTTTAACATTTAGTTTAAAAACTGGATACACCTTAAAGCTGCAAGGACTTCAATTTACCAGAATTTCCTGTGGTTCATTTTTCATTACATTATTCTTTTCTCTCTATGTAAATCTCGGGCGTCCTGCAACAATTTATTTTCCTTTTAGGGTTTTTTTTTCCCCCTTCCACAGGTAGAAGCATGTTCCTGAGTAACATCAAAGGAACATAAAAAATCCCTCCCTTTCCAACACCCCTTTGCTGACAACACAGTATGAAGATGAAACAACCAGAGGTCACTTAACTGCATTGTGGTTAAATACTATATAGAGTACGTGGGTTGGTATCAAAGTTTCACAGTAAGTGACCCAATTTTTTAAAAAACCAATCCTTCAGGATGTTTTCTTTTTTCCCTTTTTCTTTTAAAGTTTAACATTACATAAAGCAGATTGTCTCACACCACCTCGAGATTTGAGCATCGAGTACACATCTGAAGGAGTGGTATCTTAAACCAAGCCTTGAACAACTCGGATTTCACTGGGATTCTGCTTTTCCAACAGCTGGAAATCACTGGTTTCTCTCCTTGCACTGCAGCAGAGCTCAAAGCAGAGGCAGCCAGCACCAGCTCAGCCCAGTGCGAGCTCTGCTCAGCCAGAGCAGCCCCCAGGTCTGTGCACACAAGGCCTCACCCCAAGCAGAGCCCACAGCCTGAACCCTCAGGCTCCCAAGCCCTCCCTTCCTCAGGCTGCCCCCATCCTCATTGCCCCTCTCCAGCAAACTCAGACTTTCCCCACCTTCATGGATAAAGCCTTGAATTTGGACTGCTGTGCTCTCCCACCAACCGTTACGTCGGGTTCCCCAGTGAAATCGTTCCTTGCCCAAGACTTGGTTCTTTCTTAAGGTAAAATAAAACTACAACTACACACTTTTTTGCCCATGATGTCGTGAAAATGCATGTTGACAGCCTGGTCCACTGATTGTTCGTCCTCGAAAGTAATAAATCCAAAACCTAGCCAACGACGAAGAGTGAATCAAGGTAGCAGGGTGTTGTGACACAAAACAGGATGATGAACAGTATTAGGGGCAGACCAAGGGTTCAAGCAGGGGTTTCAGATAACGACACTTGTGTTCAATTGGCAAAAACTCTGAGGAAATTGCAATGGATACTTCCTGTGGTGAGGCTTTAAGCGCCTCGTCTCGATTGCGCGCATGCAGCTTCGAACTGAGCTCGTTAACCGGCTTTTAATTTGATTTTATTCCTCATCCACCTACCAGGAAATGGAAAAAAACTGCTAAAATCAAAATACTTGTGGGACAGCAGATTTAAGTCAAGCAACTTTGCTGCTCCTCCCTTTGATTCAGCCTACTTTCCCAAGGAAAAACCTATCATATATCCCTGTTCCCCAAAGCTGCAAAGCAACTTCCTCCCAGTCCCTTAGCCCAGCTTCCAGTTAGGGAATATTTTCCGTGGAAAATAAGAAAAGTTGGTTTTGAGATGTAGCTGTTAAAGCATGAGAAATTTTACCACTCCATGGATGAATGAGAAGCTTCAGAAACTAACAACCTACATCAGGGGTTCTCAAGCTTTCCACACCTTGGGAAAAAAAGCATGGAACGGGTGTTACTCCTTCCCCACACAGCAACCCCTGCGAGGTGCTGCTTGCACAGAACGTGGTGTTGCTGCCACGTCCTGAATCTGTTTCATTTCTTGCATTTCCTGCTGGTTTTCTTTTGAATATCCACACAACTCCCCAACCCTTTTTGCCCCCGACCGCTCCAGCTCGCCACGGGTGGCTCATTCCCTTCCACCTGACCCCAGCCCCGGCTGGTGGCAGCTCAGCTGCATCCAGCAACTTTTGATGCTTGGAGAAAACTCTGGAAAAGGAGGCAAAGCTCCCCTTTTTGGAGGTCACTCTGAGAACCACTGCACGTAGGTTGTAGCTGCTGACACAGCCGAGAGAGTGGCAAAATAGAGGTTAATCCCCCCGGACACGGCGGCTGCTTCATGCCATCACCCACTGGCTGCTGCTGGGGACAACCCAGGGCAGGGAGGGGACACATGCAGTACAGGAGTTGTGCCATTCTTTGGATTAGCTACGGGGGGAGGAGGGGAAAGGGGGGAGAGCAATAAAAATTAGAAAAGAAACCCGAGGTGCGGCGTGGGAAGCGTTTATGGAACATGGATGCGGTTCTGCTTTTCTGAAACCCAAGATTTCCCCCTTGGTTTGCGTTTTGCTTTGCAGCTAGTGCTGACAGCAGCCAAATCTTGCTCTAAAGCGTTACAGAATACAGGATCTAGCACAGGAATGTCTCTCCACGCTTATCCAACTGCGTTGGGTAAGCCCAAAGAGGCCTAGTGTAGAGAAAGTTTATATATATATATATATATAAAAAAATACACAAAGATACAGGCCAAAATAGATTCCAGCAGGTCAAATTCTGCTGTCAGCAACAAGAGCAAAAGACATCACTAAAATAAACTGAAAATAAAAAGGAAAAAACTTGGCATTTCCCACACACAAGAGACTGGCAGTATAAACGAAGTTTTGTTGGAGCTGTGATGAAAGCAGCCTCGAAGCTGAGAGCAGCATTTCATCACAATATATTTGTCTGAGTTAACCAGAAATCCGAGGGTTGGAGCCAAAGGAAAAGTGTTTGTATTTAAACCACGTTCAGTATTCCAGCCTTTGTCTAAGAAGAGATGGGAAGGAAAAACAATGGATTCCATCTGTATGTGAAGGTGGTTGTTAAAGTGGATTCCAAAGCCAAAGGAGGGGAATAAATAAACTGTGGGATGGGGCTGGAGGGGGTGGAAGAGGGAGAGCAAGAGGTCATTGAGGAAGCCAGTAAATAAATTTAAAAAGGGCATTTTAAAGGGTCAGACAGCACAGGGTAAGGAAGAGTGAAGAAATCAGAGTAACACAGCAAAACTCCGAGGCAGAGTTCTGAACAGAAGTGATGAAACCCACCCCCCACAGCTGCAGTTTTTGAAGGGCAGGACCCTGCTCAAGACTGGAGAAATGAACTGCACTCAGCAGGAATCCAAGAGCACCAGAGCAGAGCGATGGGGCTGCTCTGCAGCCAAGGGAGGAGGAGAACAGACACAGCAAGAACCTGGAAATCCCTTCCCAGCTGCGGGCTGGGCCAAGAGCAGGAATCAGGAGAAGCTGAGGCTGCACCAAAGCCACTTTGCTCCTTCAGAGATGTAACACGGCTGCTGTGCTGGTGCTGGGGGCTCTGGGAAGAGTCTGGATGAGGCAGAGCTGGCAGGAGCAGGCAGGACTGGGAGCAAGAAAGGATCACGTGGGTACCTGGCACCAGCCAGCTCCTCAAGGACATCACCTGAGGATCTGGTGCCCAGGGTTCTCCTGAGGAGCTGGAGGTAAATGGATGCTACAGGGATTGGGAACAGGGATCATTGCCCCTCCTCCCAGCAGCAAACTGGTGTGCACTTCCGAAGCGAATGGGAGAAGGCAAAATTCAGAAGGGTCCAAGGAGAGGTGGCCTCTGGAATTTCATCAAGTCATGAAAAGGATAAGAGGACAGAGCAGTAAGAGAGCACAGAGCAGAGAGGAGGCAAGAGAAAACAGGTTCTGGGATGCACAACCAGGAGTACCCAATGCAAACTTGAGGAATTTTTCCTAGCACCCCCCAGGGACTGCCAAGGCCATTTTGGGAGCTGACTGTTAGTCACCACACTAAAAAAAGACTGGAACAGCACAGAAACGAAAGGCAGAGAGAGAGAGAAGACTCAAGAAGTGCTTAAGTGTGATGAATTAGGGGAGGAGGTTTTCTGTGGCTGGAGACAAGACCTTTCCCCCACCTGGCACTCGTGATTTTCACCCCAAGCCCTCCTTTCCCTGTTTTTTTTTAGTAGAGCTTTAAGCAGAGAAGCCATTAATTGAGACAGGATTAATCCAGAGCAGGCATGATGCTTTAGTACCTTTTGCTCAGAGGCTGCAAGGCTGGGATTAAACATTGCAAAGATAGAGATGATACAATAATTACTGAAATATCTCAGAACTTCAGCCCCAAATCACACTCAGATGCCAGAGCCTTTGTCTCCTCTATCCAAAACCAGCTGCTCTAGAGCATTGAAACAGATGAATTTATGTGCTGCTTAAATCAAAGGTATCTGTTGGAAGAAGATTAGGATAGCTAAAGCAAGAAAACAAAAAAACAAATATATTGAAACTTCGTTTACACTCCAATAAAAGACAAAGCCCGTCCCTCCTCTGACTGCGGAACTGGCCTGTACCTCTGTGATAAATTATCACCTAGAGAGAAGAAATCTAAAGAGATATCGTTAATCACAGTCAAACAATTCACAGAGAGAAAAGAAACAAAAAAAAAGAACTTACTTAACATTACCATACTTTACTATGAAACACTTAAATATGTCACTAAGGATGTATGTCTAAATTAAAAATAAAACTAAGACTTAACAGCTTAATAAATATGAAGTGAAGGATATATTTCTTAATAATGAGGCAGAAGAGAAATGAAAAGTTCAGATGGCAAACTATTCTCTAGCATGTCCAACATGCTACAGGGTGGGAGCACAGCTGAGCTTCACGTGCCAAAATATTGCCTCTTCCCTGGCAAACAGATGGTGGATGCAGAGGGACGTGGGTGACATGGAACTTGCTTCATATTTTGACCAAAGGTTCCCAACTTGATTCAAGATCTAGTGAATCTTCCAGGTTTTTGGTTTTTTGTTTTTTTTGGTTTTTTTTTCTCTCCCCCACTCTTAAAAAGCAGTCTGGTATACAGTGATTGCATATCCCAATTAAAAATACACATATAAATGTATTTCAGAATTATTTGGTGTTGTTGGTGAAGCGGTTTTCTTTAATTTGAGGTGAAGCCATTTAACCAAAACAAAAAGCAGGTGATGGATGGATCCTGTCCTGTCTCGTGCTCTGGCTGGAGCACCCCCCATGCACTCACAGACCCAACGTACCTTTCATGTGGAACAGGAGGAAAAATCTGCTTATTTTTTTCCCCCCTCAAAAGCACCTTAAGCCACAGGAGTGGCTCGAGAATCAAATTTCATTCAACTTTTTAAAAAACTACAAAAAAAAACAAAAACAAAAACAAAAACCCAACCCATCAATGAGCATGAAACATCTGAGTTGAAATGCACAGACCCAAGTGAAGCTGCAGATGAAGAGTCTAGACTTGAAGTGATGTTTGCCCAGTGAATTATTCTGTTTCCTGAGGCAACATACAGAAAAAAAAAAAAAAAATCTACCTTTTCTGATGGTGTGAAATAGTTTGCCATCTGACTATAGGAGAGTATGAAGAAATTTCAAGGACAAACTAGATCAGCCTTTACCTCGGGGCCTCTGTTTCTCTGCGTCATAGATCATGACAACTTCAGTGACCTGGAAGAGACAAGGGAAATTCTGCTCACTGAGCTACCAGGGGAGGGTTGGAACAGGCACCACGGGCTGGTTCCTGCTCTCTACCCACAAAGCACAATTCCACTGCAGCCACCATCCCACAAGAGCACAAAACCAGGCAGTATTGCTCTTCCTGGCAGTTTAGAAAGTCTGAGTTCATCTGTGTTGCCTCATCACACTCAACATTTTAACCTGACATTGAGGTTGTTGCACTGTCTGTACCCACTCCACGGCCTATCACACACCCCAAAGCTTTGTTTTGCAGTAACTCATCAGCATAGCTTTTCTAAAAGATGATTTTCCCCATTTTTAACCATTTTCACCATGACAAGCAGGCACCTCTTGTGCTGCAGGCACCTCTAGGAATGTGCAGGGCTCCTCTGATGGAATTACCAGCGTGGCCCAGAGCACCAGTTAAACCAAAGCTTTAAACAGCTTTACAGAACCCCTCTAAGTTCTGGATGAGCAATATCAGTGTGATTTTAACCTAAAAAAAGAAAAAAATGGAAACTGCAAGCTGTTCAAGGGCTTCAAGATTATTCTTCTCAGAATAAGCACCACTGTGAGCTACAATTTAAACAAAACCTCAGATGTTATGTTTATGTCAACATCAACACAGCTGAAAGGAACTGCTCTGATTCTGACATAAAAATCAGAATTTGATATCTGATTCTGATATAAAAATATCTCAGATGCAGAAAAGTGGTCACAAAATGGGTGTGATTTAGTGGGATCACATCTTCAACACAATTTTAGGGTGTTTTTACTGGTGAGTAAAAATGAGTTTAAAATCTGGCACAGTTTTATCTTTACTTAAAGCTAGCAAACATCTGGGTTTGAGTTGCTGCACTCACTTGCACACATCCTACTGGATGCTGTCAGGAGTGGCTTGGGGATCCACGTGGGGACTTTGCCATGGGTGATGCCATTCTGGGTTTTGCCTCTTTTTTCCTTATATATTCTCTCATTCCCAACGTGTGGGGAGTGCCACATCTGTCCCTCCACTGGGTCCCTTTGGATCCTCTTCTTCACCCTGGCCTTAACGACCCAGCAATTAGCAGGGCTAAAAACCAGTGCCTGCCTCGGGCTCTTCACTCTGGTGGCCACAAAACATTTGTGAGGCTCCACTGCTCCAAAGGGACTCGTTACAGCTCCAGGAAGGATTTTCTGATTTCTATACTATGAGTAAAGGGCTGCTACTTACTTTGAAGGGCACTTACAGTTGTGGCTGGTGCCTTCTACACTTGCAGAACATACCCTGTATCTCCCCAGCATCCAGGGCACAGCTGGAAAGCCAAGTCTGTGAGGAAGAGCCTTTAGAAACTACATCCCACAGCTGTGGAACGTGCTCCCTGCTTTTATTATTAGTCTACTGCAGCCTTGCAAGCTAAAGAAACAGTTGTTAGCTGTTGCTTTTTGTGTTTTAAATAAATTCTCTTAATGGAATTTTAAATGCTGGTGTCATGGTTGATAACCTTAAGAATTTGTTTCTCAATAAATCCTTTGCTGCCAACTAAGAAATCTTAGAGAAAGGTTATTGAAAAAAGTGTCAGAAACCACACTAAATGCCAATCAAGTTCATTTTTACCAGCACGGTCCTGAATTTAACTCAGGAAAATCCTAACATCCTAAAACTTATTCACAGCTGAATTATTTAATTCAGGAGTTTACCATCTTAAATGGGTAGTGAGAGCTGGGATAAATGGGAGTTTAAATAAAAATGATTTGAAGATACAATCATTTCAGTCCAAGTTCACAAACTGAATTAGAAAAGGTGCATGAGGAGCAGTTTGTCTCAGAATGGAGGTTCCAGGGACACCAGAACTGAGATGATGGTTTGAAAGCAGCTACTGCTCCTAAAATAATTATAGGAGACCCAAATTTCACCCATCTGTACACACAGTCAAAGGCCAGGATCTTAAAATTCAGCCCATTGAGGGACTCGCTGTTCCCAAAAAATAATCAGCAGACATTTTTAATTGCCCAGCTGTAAAGTATCCAGAGAAAGGGGGGTGGGGTAGGGGTGGAAATAATAATAATAATAATATTAAGAATCATTTTTAAGCCACCTCAGGAGTTTTTGGAAGAAGGGACAGAATAATGCATCAGATAGATTTAAACATGAGGAGACAGAAGCAGCAAAGCAAATTCCACACGAGCAGTAGGTTCTGCCAAGAGACATTTGCAGATGATGAACGCTCACTACAGTTTCTCACAAAATGCTTCATGTGCCCCCCTCCAGTTTGTTCAAATTACCCCCAAATTTGACTTGAGGAGATGTGAGAGGAGGCAGCAGGGAGGGAAGGCCCCTTCCCCCCCAGGACTCACCACTCCGAACTTCTTGAAGTATTCCCTGAGCTCTGTCTCGCCACAGTTATGAGGAATCCCACCAACAAAAATTTTATTGGATTTATTGTTATCGCTCCTGGATCCTTTCTGCTAAATCAAGGAGGAGAAAACCCAGTCAGAAAGACAATAAGGTTGGCTGCTTCTATCATTTCACACTGAACCATCAACAATGGGCTCTGGCAGGAGAGCCAGAGGGGGAGAGCTCCAGCCATGAAAGGGAAGCAGGTTCTGAGCTCAGAGGTTCAGTGCTCCCTGTTCTTCAGAGGAGCAGCAATCCAGGGCCTGTGCTCTGAGGCCATTGACTCACATTACACCGAAATCTGACGAAGCTGCAGGGTGTGGAGTGGGCTGGAACAGCACCAGCCCTGCCAGACACTGCTCTCAAATCTGAGAAACTCCACTAAAAGCATCACTAAGAGCTTAAGGAACACCACACCCAAACCTGACACTGCTCTGCACAGAGCCTGCCCGTGGAAATCTGAGTAAAAAACATTTTTTAGAAATAAAATTTACACTCAAGGTCTGCATACTGACTTCTGCCCTTAAAGCATGGATATAATCCAAAGGAATTCAAGAGAACTGGGACAACAGGCAGGACACAGAGGGCTCTCTCCTTACCCATCCTTCCTTCGGTCGTGTCCGCTCTGGCTGCATCCCCCGAGGTGTACATGGCTTTGGATCAATCTGCAAGAAGTTCCAGTTTGGTCAGAGCTCAGCAGGCAGAATTTTGCACTAGAAGTTACATTTGTGGCAGCTGAAGCCAGCACTGCTGACAGGCAGCACCTCAGAGCAAAGCAGCACAAACCACTGAGTTAAGAGCTGCCTTACAGGAAATCACTTAAACCAACAACCAGGTTAACTCTGACACTCTGCACATAAAGAGGCAGAATTTAAAGTAAATCTTTGAATCTGATGCAGGAAAAAAAGTAACAACACAAAAGCAACTTACATTTCGGCCATCTAACGTGTGAGGTCTGCTGGCCAGCACTGTTCCCACACAGTTGGGATCTTTAAATTTGACAAATCCAAATCCTCGAGATTGATTTGTTGTTTTGTCTTTCATTATTACACAGTCTACAACCTCTCCATACTGGGAGAAGTAGCTACGAAGAGTTTCTGTGAAAGAAAAAAAAAGCAAGCATTAAACAGAACCAGACATTAACAACACCAGACTGTGTTTGCAATTACGAGGCAACAGATCAGCAAACATGGAGAACAACTCCAAACTCATCTTTTGAAAATGATCATGTTTTACTTCCTGTAAACAAATGGCAGACAACGGTTTATTTCCACTGATACAGACAGGAAATAGTAGGAAAGTGACTATAAAAAGGGTTGTCTCTTGAGCTGACAGAAACTTCAGCACCAAACAAAATAAATATAAAAGTATTAACATATATCTCAGCTGTCTGTACAGAAAGTTTTATTAATTAGCAAAGGAGCAGGAGACTCTCAGCCCAATCTCCCCCCCACAGCAGTGCCTGGTAGGAGCTGATGGTTGGGTTCTCACAACAGCAGCACACGTTGCTCACCTTGTGTCGTGCTCCAGTCCAGGCCACCCACAAACAGCTTCCTGCAAACCAAGCACAGGGCAGGTTTAGGGGCTACAGCAGATGCTGAATGTTATTTAAGGCACAACTCAGCTCTTCTGGACAGGTTTGGGGGTCCTGAGGCCTCCAACACACCCCACAAAGCTGGTGCCGCGCTGGAAGCCGCTGATTAAACCAAACCCTTCCACCACAGAACACCCACTTGGCTGCCAGCACCTTCTCGGGGGGTGAAAGCAAAAGCAGAACTGCTCAGGCCTGAGCCAGGAGTCAAACCTGTGCAGCAGGTACTAAATAACAGAGCAGCACTAATCCAGCAGCACTTGTGAAACCTTTGTACAGCCCAGTTTCGAGATAGCGCCCAGCGGATGAGAAAGTCGTGGCTAAACCCCAAACTAAACAGCTGAGAATTCACTTGACTCTTCTGCTGCAAAGAGCACCCAAATCTGCAGGGTTTCATGTCCCAGCACGCCCTGGGGAGGTGCTAGAGGAGCTCCATGCCAGGCTGCCAGCTCTGCTCTTTATCAGCTCCTGGGTGTGACAGAACTTCCAGCAGAGTCACTTACTCGGTAATTAAAGGTTGGTTGCATCCACCTCAACACTTGGCGCTTGTCAGTACCAAGAACGAACCCCAAAAAACCCCTCAGAGCTGTCTGCAGCTTCCTCCTGAGGGGCAGCACCAACCTCTGCTGTCTGGGACAGGGACAGGAGCCCAGGAAGGGCTGGAGCTGTGTCAGGGGGGTTTGGGATGGATCTCAGGGAAAGGTTCTTCCCCCAGAGGGTGCTGGGACACTGAAAAGACTTCCCAAGGAATGGTCCTGGCCCCGAGGCTGCCAGAGCTCCAGGAGTGTTTGGACATCGCTCTCAGGGACACGGTGGGGTTGCTGGGGGTCTGTGCAGGGCTTTGATGATCCTCGGGGATCCCTTCCAGCCCAGGAGATTGTGTGATTCTGTGAAAAACTCTGCTGTTGATGGTTCCGTGGCTCTGCACAGACAAGCATGGGATAGTTTGTTTATTTTTGGGAAATGCCCTCCAGTTCTCCTTCAGACCTCAAAGAGAAAAAACACCTTCTGCTTTGCCTCCTACTCGCCTTCACCTATACCTGGGTACAGCTGAGGGTGCTGGCAATTCCTGCACCCTCATTTACATGGGCAAAGTTGAATTTCTCCTAATAAAAAAAATACTAAATTTCCTCTCACCTGCTCTTTTCAGGAGCAGATAACGGCAGGGAGAGCCCAGTCATGCCCAGTAAGAGCTGCAGGTGCAATGGGAGCATCAGGAAAGCGAAAGCCCTGCGACTGGATGTTCCTGTGGGGCAGGGCAGCTCAGTGACAAAACCAGCCCGTCCCTTTCCACTTTGATCCACTTCTCTGTGACAGGACACGGTGTCACAACCCTTCTGCACCAGCCAAAGTGACAAAATTCAGTATCACACAGCACCTACGAGCCTCGTTGCGCTGAGGCAAACTCCGTTCCTCAGTTACGAGCTGAGACGTGACACGAGTCTTGTCTTTCACAGAAACAGACCAACTGTTACGCGCTGATCAAAGCGGCTCCTTGAGCAGCCAGAAAACAACTGAGCTGCTGACAGGCAAGGCAAAGACAGCCCTCAGTGTCACAGCAGGCAGGGCTGCATCATCCTAAGGCACAGGGACGTGTCACTTGTCCCCTGCCCTCCCCCAGAGCAGCACATTTCAGCCCTGCCCTGCTCTCTCCCAAACCAGGCCTGTTTTCTGCAGGCACGTTGGGGATGATGAAGTTTTCCTCAAGGATTGGAAAAGTGCCCCCAGCTCCCTCTGGCAGCGCTGGCTGCTGGCCCGGGCTCAGGGCCTTGCTCAACAGCAGCCAGGTCACAGCAACAGGTCGAGTTCTGGGGCCAGGCAGGCTTCACCCAGGTGGCCCCACCATCCTGGGGGCTGCCACAACTGTCCCTTCACCCCCTTCCCTCTCCACACACAGCACACAAATCCCTCTGCTCCCTGTTTTTTAGGGAAAATAAGTAACTCTGTTTCCTAACAGCAAATAAAATCAGCTGATCTATATTCACAATAAAGTTTGGACGTGTGTGAATGGCATTTTCTTGACCAAACATATTTGAGCTTATGGTTTGTTTTGGGGTGTTTTAAACTACATTTGGTAACTTGATAGACAAGATTTATCTATTTTTGATCAGTCTAAAAGTGAGAGCTGCGTTCTGAGGGAACACCAGGCAGTCTGCAGGGAGGGAGGTCACTGAAACCTTCCAATTCCACCACGAATTATTTGCAGGCACCCAAACAGCAAAGCTGAGTTGCTCAAGGCCAGCTATGGAAATCCACAGCCCTGGTTTGTACACACGCTGTGGAACACCAAAAGCCAGGAATCCTCTGCCTTGGGATCCTCCGTGGTTTGAAGACACTGAGCAGGGCCAGAGTTTACAGAAGTGCAGATGTGGAGTTGTACAGGACAGCTGTGAGTGCTCCTGCCCCCACGCTCAGCTCCGTCAGCAGCCTTGCCAAGGTCTGACCCACGCTCCATCCCAGAAAACTTTTATCCCTAAAAGTTTATTGGCTGATAGTTACTAAATCCATAGAAACTTACAAAATGCATAGAATATCCTGAGTGGGAAGGGATCCATGGACATGGAGTCCAGCCCCGGCCCTGCCCAGACACCCCAACAGCCCCACCCTGGGCACCCCTGGCAGCGCTGTCCAAACGCTCCTGGAGCTCTGGCAGCCTCGGGGCCGGGACCATTCCCTGGGCAGCCTGGGCAGTGCCCAGCACCCTCGGGGGGAAGAACCTTTCCCTGACATCCATCCCAAGCCCTGACACAGCTCCAGCCCTTCCCTGGGTCCTGCCCCCTGTCCCAGAGAGCAGAGGTCGGTGCTGCCCCTCAGGAAGAAGCTGCAGACCCTGCTGAGTCTCCCCTCGGGCTCTTCTCCAGTTTTAGTTTGCGCCTGCTGACACCACCCCGAACCCCAGACCTCCATAAAGCCCCAAATTTACAGACTGGAGGACAGGACAGTCCATCCCTGCTGGAATTCAAAGCCACTCCCAGCACAGCCAGGTGACAACACAAACCACCAGCCTGGTTTTTGGGCAGGTGAGCCCGTCCACCGTGAGCAGTGAGACCCAGACAGGAGCAGCACTCCTGAAGCAGCAGAATTCCCCACAGGGATCACTTCCCCACAGGAGCAGAAAGTGGGATAATGACTCCTCAGAAGTTGCAGCTGTATAATAAGTTGTAACCAAGTGTTCTGCCTCACTGCTTCCTGGGAGAATTTTAATTGCTAATTTAGTCTTTGTTGCCATAAACATACTTGCTGCTGGAGCAAATCACCCCAGAATTAGTAAAAAAGCATGTATGGGTATTTTAAAACCACCAAAACTCAACAAAAGCACAAACTCTTTGCCTACATAAATAATCTGGGGTTTGATTAACAGCTCTGATCAACACCTCAGCACAGCCCCCATCTGCTGCAGGACAGAAGGATTAACATCAGCACTTTTCTTCATCCAGAACAGCTCCAAGTACTAATTAATTACAACAAATAACACTCACAAGGCCCCTCCCTGCCCATACCAACACACCTGCAAGGCTTGCAGCTTCCTGAAGTGTTTTTTCTTAAAATCTCTGCCTAGAAAAGCAGTTGAACTCGTAACTTCCCATCCACACTTGCCTCTCACAACAGCTTTAAACCAGAGCTTCCTTCCCAGGGCTGGAGCAGCTGCCGTTTGTTCTGCACTCTCACCTTTCCCTGTGAGCGCTTTTGGGGGAGGAGGATAAAGGAAATTTCCCTCTCTGATTAACCCCCAATCCTCCCCAGTGTGATTGCAGCTCCGAAGGATCACAGCCTGTGGCTGGGAACAAAATCTAGAAGGGAACTGATGACATTCCATGGAATAGCCTGGAGCCTGGCACCCACCTGCAGCTTGAGAAGTCAGACCTGATCAGGTCTCTCCTAAGTCAGTCATTAAGGCCCAAAAGAAGCAAACAAAAACACTTTCAGAGCAAAGCCCACATATTTAAACAGGCCTCATGCAATGTGTGTTAGAATTAGATGATCTCTAAGGCCCCTTCCAACTCAACCCATTCCAACGTGATATCCCCAATCACTTATCCTGCCTCCTGTATTTTTAGGATTTACAAATTAAGAACAAGCAGTAAATAAGCAGCTTACAAAGCAGTGCAAGCAGCACGGGGCAAGTGCTGCGTGTTTCCAGTTTCAAACAAGGTGACCAAGTTCTGATGGGCAAATTCTGTGTCAAAACTTGCAGTGGAAGAAGCAGTCGAGGATTTTTTAATTTGGTTTTTGCTACTTCGAGTTCTACCATGCCCAAGTCTGCAGTCTGATAATTTCAATGTCACCAGGGTACAGCTCTCAAGCAGAATAACACTGAGTGCAACTGGATGATCTCGAAGGTCCCCTCCAACCCAAGACTGTTTATGATTCTAAAAGCACATCAGAAGAACCAGACCTGTGTCAGGTTTTCGGTTTGAAGCCACAAAACCCCCGGGAACGCTTAAAACCGGGATCCTCCTGCCTGGAACACGTCCCGAGCAGAGGACAGCAGCGGGAGCTCGGGAGGGTGGCCCTGCGGGGGGGGGGAACACGGCGGGCGAGGGGAGGCTCCCGGTGCCGCCTTTGTCCCACCATCCTCCCCCTCCTCCGCCCCAGGCCCCTCGGGGCGGCCCTGATGAGTCACCAGAACAAAGTCCCCATCGGGGTCACAGAATCACAAAACGGACCCTCAAGGACCATCGAGTCCAGTTCCAGGCCCTGCACAAAACTCTTCAACAATCCCACCCTGTGCATC
>VZTJ01003868.1:73651-257141 GCA_013397795.1 Orthonyx spaldingii | reverse complement strand
CCTCCAACAAAAAAAACCCTCAGGGAATTATTCTGTCTGTTATTCTGGAGCAGGAGTTAATGTTCCATGCTAGTGGAACACACCAGCTCTTGTTCTCTCTGTCACCCCTCAAACAATTTTGCTCCTGGCTAGTTAGGAAGCCGACATGGAGTGAAACACCTGTGTGCTGGAAGAGTTTCCTTGGAGATCCACCCTTACTCCTCATGGAGAACTGGAAGGGGAATCCATTAGAAAGAACAAAAGGGGGGGAAAAAAATCAATAATCTAATTAGAAAACATTATCTGAGGTAATGATGCCAATTAAAGAGCACTGCAGCCATATCCAGGGCTTGGAGTGTCTGAGAAGGGAGGGCCCTGGAGGGCCCAAATCCTGCTCCTCCCTGGCACGGGGCTGGCACTGAGCCCTGGCATTCCCTGGGGCTGTACCAGGAATTGATGGGTGCCCAGGAGGGGAAAACCTCTCTCCTGGTCCTGAAAGGTCCAGGTGGGCACGTGGCTGGAGGGTGAGTAGGGAGAGGTTTTCAATACAAGCAAAACCCTCCCAAAACCAGAGAACTGCCCAGGGACAAGTGAGGAGAGGTTTGAGAGCAGAGTTCAAGTCTGGGAAGGATGTGGAGCAATGATTTAGTGAATTTATGGGGTGGCTGATCCATGTGGTGCTCAGAGATGGAGGCAGTTTTCCTGCTGTCCTTACAGGAGCAGAACTGCACAGAAGAAATTCCTTTTCCTTTTCTTCCAGCACCAGCAGTCCACACAATCCCAAGGAATTTGAATTCAAAGGAGCTGTAACATCCTTGGGAAGATGTCAGTTTTATCCCTTGGCAGTTACACCAAGAACACCTTCCGACTTTGTAATATTTGAGGTGTCCCTGCCCATGGCAGGGGGGTGGAACAAGGTTTATTTTTAAGGTCCCTCTTAAAGGCAGGGGTACCTTCCCCTATCTCAGGTGGCTCCAAGCCCCATCTAACTTGGCCTTGGACATTTCCAGGGATGGGGAAGCCACAACTTCTCTGGGTACTCAAATCAGGAGTGATTACAGAAAACTGGAAGTGTCTGAAATTTGCTCATGATTATTTGTTATCAAGCTTTTTATAGGAGCTTTTTATGTTTTGAGGACTTTTCAGTTTCTTGATGCCACTTTCCTTGTGCTTTTCTTTTTCCTTCTTCTCTTCAATGGGAGAAGAGGAATGGAACAAATGATGAGAATTTTTGTGACTTTGGGGCTGCATTTCCCTTTTCACACACTCTGCAAGGAAAGCTGCTGTAATTCTGAGTGTTTCACGTGAAATCCCAGGATCATCAAGGCTGGAAAAGCCATTCAGGATCACTCAGTGCCACCCCAGCAGCACCAGCATCACCCGAAACCCTGTCCCCAAGGGCCACATCCAGACTCCTCCTGAACATTTCCAGTGACTCCACCACCTCCCTGAGCAGCTCATTGCAATGCCTGATTGTTATTTCATGGAAAAATTTGTTTCCAATCTCCAATCTGCCCCTCCCCTGGTGCAATTTGAGGCCATTTACTCTCATCCTTTCCCTTGGGACACGGCAGAAAACTGAGCTAACCTGGCTCCACTCATGAGGTGAAGTTGGTCAATAAATCCATATTTTCAGGCTTAAAATCGTCATTTTGACCCATGGAAAAGTTTAGTTCTTCTCTACTCTTTTCACAGAATATTGTCAAGAGTTGGAATTGTTGAGAGGGGGAACACTCTCTGCTGTGTTGCTCTATTCTTAAGTTTCTTCTTCATTTTTGTGCCTGTCTTGGTCATAATTGAACTTGAAAGCAATTCCCAGCATTCCAATGTCAAATCCCAGTTTTTCTCCACCTATTCCTATAAATTTTGTCTTTTTAACAGAACTTTGCCCCTTCATGTTCAGCTTAACCACACTGGCAAACATTCACAACACAAAACAGAGAGATTTGGTTCAAGGAAACACTTCTCTTGCTTGAGCTGTATAAGAAAACTGGAAATGTGGGGATTTCCTTGCTTCCAGCTGATTCTTCTCTCTTCTTCCCTCCTTGCAGCCCCTCAGCTCCAGGGAAAGCAGCACTTTACCCTTTGCTCCTCTGAGGCTGCTGCTCCTCTCCCCTTTCCCTCTCTCCGTCTCTCTGATGCTCATGAGGGAGGAAAGCACTTAAGAGTCTCTTTTGGGGCTGAGTCTCCATCCTTCTCAATTCCCCAGGATGCTAAAGGGGACCTGAGGGGGCTTCCCTTAAATAAAAAGTGGTTTAGTGTTCATTAGAAACCCCCTGTCCCCTCCTCTCCCTCTTCATCTCTTTGAGTTGTGTTTCCGTCAACAAATGAGTGGAGTTTGCAGGTGTGCAGTGATGGTGTTTGGAGTCTCATCTGCCCAGGAAAAACACAGAATTCCAGAATCAGAAGCAATTTCTCCATGGAAAGGGTGGTCAGGCCTTGGAAAGAGCTGCCCAGGGAGATTTGGAGTCCCCATCCCTGGAGGTGTCCAAGGAAAGTCTGGACGTGGCACTCAGTGCTCTGGGCTGGGGAGAAAGGGGGCATCGGGCACAGCTGGGACTCCATGGGCTGGGAGGGCTTTTCCAGCCTCTGGGATTCTGGGATTGTGTTGCAAAAAATTGGATTGGAAATTCTATCAACTCATTCCAGCTCAGTTATGCTGCCATGTCCTGTACTCATGCAGCAGTTTCCTGGAGGGGGAGGGGGGGGAGGGAAGTGACAATTTGATACAAAAACAGAGTCAGGGATATGTGGGTGGTGGTGACAATGGCAGAACCATGTCTCAAAACAGGAGGCAGACTCTGAACACCAGATCGCTGATCATACACTAAAAATACCCCTAAAATATTCACCTGAATATATGACTGTATTAATGATTACTTCATAATAAACTTGTTGCATGTGTTTTTACATCTCTAGGCCATTTTACTGCTTTTGCAGCTCTTTGTGACTGCACAGAGTGACAAGGTGGAATGTGTTTATTTCGTAGTGTCTGAGACATTGAGAGATCTCCTTAAATTCATCAGAGTACTGGATTTTTTATGAATGTCATATTCAAACATATATGAACATAAGGATTTCACCCATGAAATTTGTGAATTAGAAATAAGTTGGAATTCAATTTTCCCCAAGAAAGCTTGCTTTCAGAGAAATTACGTTTCAAAATATCAAAACAGTGAAATATGGAAATAGTGATTTGTTGGGCATATTATATTTTTATGATTTTCTCCTTTTATTTTATTACAGTTTAATGATACATTTAGTTGTGACTGCTGCATCCTGGGGTCCAGAAGACGTGAACTATATCACCAGGGAAGTGTACGAGCAGATGTCGTATCTTGGAGAAAATCCTCTGTCCCACACAGAGCCAGAATTCTCTCTAGACTGACATGTCACCGTTGAAGAAAAATGTGAGCTGGCTGAACATAACAGGAATAAGAACAAGAGCAATCAGAAATTCATAATCCATTGCAAGAAAAGAATTAAGTAAGTCGAATTAAATGGGAAACACCTTCAGTGATTAAAAGCATCACTGGGAAATAGAGTGGGAATAAATCAGTTCTTGCATCTACCACAGACAGGAGAAGAAACAATGGATTAAAATACAAGAAGAGACATTAATAGTGGACATTAATCAAGATACTCTATCTGTGGGCACACAGGAAATATTGCCCATAATGGTTGCAGGCTTTTTCAGTGGCTGGAAGTTTTTCATTAAATTTGAACATAGTTGTGTAGAGAACACTGCAGAGACATCTCTCCATAGCTTAGCAGATGGACAAAAACCTAGTTATTTTCTATGATTTGCTAAGGAGTTCAAGTACCACTTTAAAAAGTCATCTGTTTTCTATGCACGACCTAGAGGTGATAAAATGCGTAATACTAGTCCAGTATGATAATACATTGAACCCAACTAAATAGATTTCACTAAGTTCAGCAATTTTTAACAGTGCAAGGCACTGGAATAAAAACCCTTTAAATGTATCTGTTCAATGACCTCTTAATCACTTGTAAAAAATCTAAGCAGCTTGAAGGGGTTTCACCTCATGTTTATTCAAGAGTCAGAAATTCTAATCATCCTTGTAATTCTGACCAATAGGAAAAAAAACCCAGGAAAATACGTAAAAGTGTTTTCCTAGAAAATTTGTACTTTTGCATTTGATTTTATAGATTGCTCTGGCTTTACTGAAACCCATTTTCTTTCCCAATAACTTGTACTGAAGGAATAGTAAAATAGAGATGCAAATGCATCCTGAGTTTCTAGAACTTATATTCAAGGGAAGAGCAACTCAGTCATCTCCAGAAACAAAGAAAATGTGGCTAAATTAGTTATTAAATTCTTTTAGAGGGGATTAAAAGTAACATTGTCTAACAATATTAAAATACACACCGTTTTAATTAAAATATAATTAAAATATTATATTCCATTAAATATAGAGAGAATAGTTATAATTTTTTTTGCATTTTGTCAGTTATAAATGAAAATATATGTAAGGAAAATAGTTTCTATGGCTTTTAAAAAAGTTTCAGAAATGTTTTAGATTACCAGAACAGAGACCAAAAAGAAACTCCTGCATTACAAAAACTGGTCTCAATGCTATCACAAAAACCCACAATATCCAAACCCTTCACTTCATTGATAAATACCTATTTTAAGATTCGAGAGAGCTTTTAATTCTCACCTATCCTGCTGAAAAGCTTTTTAGGACCTCACAGGTGTGACAGTTAGAAAATATGTAATTTCCATTCCAAATTTATTCATGGCCGATAAAAAAGAATAATCTCACATTTTATCGGTGAGATAATAAATGTCATTTCTCTGTAACAGGATGAAAATCAACAGAACAGATTGTGAATCCCTTAAGAAAAGATTCCCTCCCCTCCCCCCAAAAATGCTCAAAGCAGATAGAAATTAAATTTACCATTAATGTATTAAAAATGTTGTTCATTTTCAAAACATTCTTCATAGTTTTTCTCAAAGTCTTATTTTGAACAGCTAAACTTTTACAAGATGAGATGTTTAACCTGTGATATTGCTTTTGACTCTTTATAACAAGTTAGAACATATTCTCTACAGGAAGAAATTAAAATATCTGTAATTTATTCCCAATGAGTAATAAGTAACTTATCTGGTTATTTACTGCAAATATTTGTATCGAGTGCTGTCTGTTCTAATAAACTGCACATCATATTGCTCATGAGATGCCTACAACTATGGAAGTAAAAGGACATGTAAGAAGGAAATTAAATTCAGAAGGAAAATATATCTACAGCAAGAGGTAGCCAGTTTTAAACCTCTGGTTCCAAAAGGTTTGCACTGATTTATAAGAGATAAAGCCAAAACTTGTTGTTCTCTTTATCTTGCTGCATAATGTGTTCATCATCCTAATCTTCAAGCACCATATAGAAGATGGAGAGCGACAGTTCTATAAATCCCCAGATGCATCTTGGTGCCCACCCAGTAATGAAGTGTCTCTTTCAGAAAGAATTTGTATTACTGAGCATTTTCCATAAGGAAATTTGCAAGGTGGTTCACATTATTTCATTATTTGAACATTTTATGAACCTCATGTTATTCATTGTGGCTTTAGACTTCCACCTCAGAGCTGCTTGCTCATGTTGTCAAAGCACGGGGCCAAGACTTTGGAAACATAGATTTATTCCTCACCCATATGATAGCTTTCATGGCTTTAAATGATATGAAGGACATTTTTCTTTAGTCACCTATAAATTTCCATCATTACTTTTTTTTAAGAGGTGAATTTTGCCATATATAATAAATGTCTTTTTCCACTGTGTTTCCCTAGAACAAAAGACAACAGCCATTACCTTAATGGAAAAGCAAAACATTCAGGTCCTAAATTAGACAGGAGAGATTTAAGTCTTTAGTTTTAGATTCTCCATTGATGCTCCATAAGGCACTAGTGTTGTAACAGGTGCTTTCCATATTAATTCTTGCTTCTGTTCAGAGCAACAGCTGCCAGATGGAACCTTATTCAGGTGGCTGAATTTGTGAAACAGTCAGGTAATGAACTACACCTCTTCATTTGTGACCTTGAGTATTCCTAGCATACTTAGTATGTGTGCCAAATTTTTGATACCTCTTCTTGTGTTGTTCAGCTTCTGGCCCCTTGCATCACTTTTGTGATTTCAGAGACGTTTGTAGCATAATTTATAATTTCTTAATACAAATAATATAAAAATATTAAGTGGGGATTTTTTGTTGTCAACTTTTTTCTTCCCTTCAGAATACAATACATGATTCTTGTGTGTTTTAATGGATGTTTTAATAAAGCTCTGTTATGCAAATAATTGAGCGTAACCAACCATTCCTTATTTCAGGGTTTGGTATTGTTTGGCTGGTTGGTTTTGGATTTTTTTTGAATGTCTCTTTTTAAGAACTCAGTAAAATACTTGAAATCTAGATATTTTCCGTCAAAACTATTAAGAAATTCTTAACACATTCTCTGACAGCAGCAGGAACAATCTGCATTTCAGTAACCTCAAAGAAACTGACACCCAAATTTACCTCAATTATTCACTAAGGAGCTATTGATACAGGCACACTGTCTTTGAAAAGTGGGTCTAAATTAAAGTTGTGTCATTAGTGCTGAATGGAGGTCTGAGAGAAGGACAGCAGCAGCTTGAGTGAGAGACAGAGGGTCACCAAATTGTATAATGTACAATCTATACTATTTAAATAAATGGAGGTGTGAGGATAATATCTGCCTTGCTCGTCCTAAGTGTGTCAAAACCTTCATACAGACATCTCTTTTCTGTTATTCCAGGAATCCCTCCAACATTTATTATAAGGACTCTCTGTAAGCTGGAAATTCCTTTCTCAGGTACTCTTCCTTGCATTGGAAAAATTCCCAGCTTTGATAGGAAGAGTCTAGTTTTCCCAAATTTTTTTTGAGCCACAAAAGAATGGTATGGTGCAGGGTAAGTGGAGGCAGTGTAGCCTCTACTGAGATTTGTATTCATAGAACCTTTATAAACTTGGATTTTTAGATTCTATTTCCTTGATGAGATTTTCTTTCCCTGGTTTCCTGTCATGGTCCCTTTTACGGACAGGTATTTGTGTTTCCCTTCTAGTGGAAACCAAGGCACAGAGGATTTGTGTGGATGTTGTGTTTGGAAGAGAAAAGGTGTGTGGAGCCTGCAGTCAAATCTGGGATTAGGGTGTTTACCTGGCCACAGGAACTAGATAGAGCCTAAGAATGGAAATTAATAATCACTACAAGTACATTTATCACTGGTATGAAATGACTGCACATTTTTGCCATGATTGGTGGTATGGGATACTCTACACCCTCATCCCACAACATAAAAAAAAAAAAAAAAAACAAAAAAANCCCCAAAAAAAAAAAAAAAAAAAAAAAAAAAAAAAAAAACCCACAAAAAAAAAAACATTAAAAGGCTTTCCTTGTACCTATTCTGCAATTTCAAGGACAGTTTTTACCCAGATGATAGAAATGAGGAATTGCTGGGAACTACAGTTTCCAAAGGGTGAATTAGTGTAACCAGCTCACCAGCGAGCAGCCAGAATCTGGGTCACTGACACTGAACACAATTGCATCAGCTGGCCAAAATACAGCTACTCACTGGCCCCTAATTTCATTCAGGTCTATATATTAAGTCAAGAATGAACTGTGGTAACCTGTCATTTCCACATTTGTATAGCACAGATGATATGAAATAGCAATTTCTCCTCTGAGTCTGTAATGTCTAATTAAAATGTATCTTTAAAATGGGAGAAAAACCCCAGTCTTGATTTAAAGGCTTAAAGTCAGGGAAATCCTCCTTGCCCTAACACGATCTTTTCCTGATAAAAAGAAAACGTCTTTGTAATATTTTTACCTCATGCAATTTCAGCTTCCAGCTCATCCACCCACCCATTTATTTCACTTTGTAAATGTTCACTTCATTGTCAAGCGTTCATGGGTGAAGTGTAGAGTTCAGGCTTTCAAAGTATTTGCCTATAACTCAAGTTTCCTAAACATCAATGAAATTTCAAAGTTATTTTTAAGCCTTTTGTGATTGGCCATTTTTTTAATATGTAGACATTAAATCAATTCCAGAATGACCTCAGTACTATTTCTCTCCTCTTACTCGATGTTTTTCAGTTAATGTATTCTGGGTTCAGGCCAGTCCCCTTTGCTACAACAGCAATTTGAAATCTTGATTCAGCTAGCTACTTCCATATTTTACAAGTTGTTTCTAGTACTTCATTCCAAGACCTTGTTCATCACCTTGCAAATTTGCAAGTGGTCTGCAACGTAGTGTATGGTTTTGCTTTTTTCCAAGTGATCCATTTTGTGAAACATTGCATCACTGACATTTTTTCACAGAAATATTAGGATGTCACCACTAAGTCCTCATAGAGCTTCAAAGTTAATAACTGCTCCCTGAAATTGCTATACCTTTTAAAGAGGTCCACCTCACCTATTTTTATAAAATCATAGAATCATAGAGTGATTTGGGTTGGAAAGGATCTTAAAATCTTACAGTTCCAACCCCCTGCCATAGGCAGAGACACCTTCCTCTAGACCAGGCTGCTAAAAGCCCCAGATCCAACCTGGCCTTGGACACTTCCCGGGTTGGGGCATCCACAGCTTCTCTGGGCAATACCATATTGTATTTCAGTGAAATTCATAAGTACAACATCTCTTTTACGTGGCATTAACAGGTTTTTTTCAAAGTATCGTATTGAAGGAACCTACAACATCAGAGAGAACTGGAGACAAGGTACCGGCTGGATGTGATTAAGTGCAACACTTTGGCTGCTGTCAATCATAGCAGTGATTATCAGGCAGGACAGCTCTACGTATACCCTGAAAAGCATTTACTGTACTGACTTTCAACTGTACTGAGTTGAATCGAAAAGCAGACATTTCCAAAATCCATCCATTTACAAGAATGTGTGCAGAGTCCTTTTGTGTTTCTTTCACTCTTAATTCCACTTTTGTTCTCCATAAGACAAGAGAAGTGAAGGAAAGAAAACCCTTCCCCAAGAAATTTTGCAACTAATGTGCTTCTTAACAGTGGGTACTGCTTTTGCAGGAAGATTGCCTCCTCAGCAGTCAGTGTGTGTGTGAGGCATCACCATGGGAATCTCATGAGGTTTAACAGGACAAAGTGCAAGGTGCTGCACCTGGGTCGGAGCAACCCCTGATACCAGCACAGGTTGGAGGATGATATTGGGAAGAAATTCTTCACTCTGAGGGTAGTGAGGCACTGGCAGAAGTTGCCCAGAAAAGCTGTGGATACCCCATCCCTGGAAGTGTTCAAGGTCAAGTTGGACAGGGCTTGGAGCAGCCTGGTCTAGTGGGAGGATCCCTGCCCATGGCATGGGGTTGGAACTGGGTGATCTTTACAGTCCCTTTCAACCCAAACCATTCTGTGATTTTGTGACTCTAAGCAGGAAACTGAATGATCAGATTCTGCATCCTGGTATTTGTTTTATCTGCAGAACTCATACTCCCTATATTTTTTTTATTACAGGTGATGAGGGCAAATTTTGTGAGAATTTCTTGTTTATACAATGATGGCCAACCACTGAAAAGTGAAATCCCCTCTCTCTTTCCCTGGCTGTCTGCTGTTTTTCAGCTAAACCATCTCAGTATTTCCTGACATTTTCTTGTTTCTGATTTAATATGATTAAACTTGTGATACATTGCCAGAGGGTTTAGCCAATGGCAGGATTGCAAAATGCCAGACACATCACTGCTGGTTCCTCTCAAGCTCTCCTTAAATATGTTCCTTTTTGATACAAATTGCTCATGAACTGTGGGTGGCAAACCAGATCCTATCAATTCAACAACTCCTGTGAAAGCTGAGAGGTTAATAGTTCATTTAGGATTTGACCAAAAAAATGTAGCCAATAATCAAGCAAGCTTTTGGTTTGTAGTTTTTAATGGTGACGATAAGGAATGTACTTTTTTAATAGTATTTAATATTTAATATTTGGGTCGTAGCCACAAAGTCAACAAATGAATATAATGGAATATACACGTGAATTCAATAAATATTTCCTGAGAAAAATACTCCTGCCTTCTCCAACTACAACGTAAAACATGTATATATGTGTATGTATGTATGTATGTATGTATATATGTATATATATAAAATACTATATACATACAAACACCTTTCATTCAGATAGCTTGGCTGGTCACTTGGAACGGAAAGGTACCACTGTCTTCGTCACTGAAGAAAGGAAGGTACAGTATGAGAAGTTTCCCAGATGTCTTCAGTTACTAGTGTCAAGTACAACCAATTCACTCCTGATTCACTCCTTTTCTCCTGTCCCTTCTTGTGCTGAGGTGGGAGCTGACTGAAGTCCTACCTGGCCATCTCCTTTAGGCCTGCCAGCACACAGGGTGCCTGCTCTGTGAGGTTTTCATGGCATGCTGCCAAATCAAACCTCACCCACATCACCAATAGCTTTCAGGTTTCTTTATGAAGAACCACCTCAACTACAATGTGCATTTATTGATTGCTCAATAGCATCCAGCCCTGAAATGGCTGGAAATGGGTACACTCACATTATTCTGAGAGCTGTCCTGAGACCACATCCCCTTTTTTTTTCTTATTCCTTTCACTTTCATCCTCTGTTACCACTCCTTTGTATGTGAGTTTATTTCACCTTATCCTATCCCTTGTTTTCTCTATACCAGATCAATTCCTTGGTGAAATGTGTAGGTCCAAACATCTTGAAGTTAGATGACCCCACTGCAGACCCTTCCAACCTTACCATTCTGTGATTTGGTGATTCTATGTTTCTGTGATCACGAAGAGCATGGGGCTTACTCAAGGAGAAAATGAAGCCATAATCAGTTAAGGGGTAAAATGAATAGATCTTTTATCACTTGACCCAGTAATATTTAATATGTCCAGCAAATAGGAGGGTTGTGAGACAGTGGGAGAGGGAGGGCAGGAAAGGCATTTGACCAGAGAATTGGGAGGCTTGTAAATCCCTCCCTGTTGGATGAAAGAGCCATTATGGGAACTTGAGGTTTTTGTATTTGCATGATACTGAGGCAGCTGTGTGGGACAAGCAGTTGTGAGGACTGCAGGATGTGGGACTGTGCCTGGACATCAGGGCCTTGTGTAGATTACAAAGGACCTCGGGCTTAGGTCAAGAATTCTTCCAGCAGTGAAACCAGCAGATAAGTCTGAATCCTGCACCTGGTTGTTACAGGAGGGCAATCCTTCACACTGCCATGAAAGGAGTGGTAATTAATTCAAAACCAGATATTTTACTGCCATAGCTTCATCAGTCCCCATTGCTTGTAATAAGAGGAAATGCAAGTTTCTCTGCTAATGTTTTATTTCTATGGTCCTATTCCATGTGCCAGTGATTTTCACCAGATCTTGCAACACATATCAGAATGAACTTTCTCTCTCTCACCCTGTGATCTCTGATGGGTCAGATAAGGCAGCATGTCAAAGTGTTCTTAAATAATGGGTAGTGATTGGTATGAAATGACTTCATCCCACATGCTCTTTGGTCACTACGTGTGATTGATCAAGAGTGTATGACTGCCAGAAGACTTGAAGCTCCTGTCCAAATGGTCTTTCATTTATCTAGAACAGAAACAAACACAAAACTTCAGCAAATACCCAACGTGCTTATTTGTATAATGAAGAGCAATCTTAAAGATCCTCTAGTTCCAACCCCACTGCCATGGGCAGGGAACCTTCCACATTTATTAAAACAAACAAACAAACAAACAGACAAACAAAAAAAAACCAAACCTATTGTGTTTCTCATAGTTAATCTCACTCCAGCCTCAGAAAATTGGAAAGTAATACAAGATTAAGCAGCTCGTGCCATTTACTTTATTTTTATTGCCTTTTTTATAATATATATTCTATCGAGAATGTGAAGCATACTTAGTCAATACAAATCATCCAGCTGTCTTGGAGAATATTTGTTGAAGAATATTATTTTTTCCTTTGATTTATTTCTATATATACATAGCCAACTGCTTTTCAGGGAGCAAAATGAAAAAAAAACCAAAAAAAAAAAAACCACCAAAAAAACCCCCAACAAAACAAAACAAAACAAAACCAACCAAACAACCAAAAAAAAACACCAAAGAACCAGACCAAGCTTCAACAAGATTATGCAATTACTTATAGTACTGAATTTTTCTTAAGTGTCAGTTGAGGAAAAGGATAACTTTTGAAACTGGGGCTGGGAGAATGGGATGTACTGAAAGACACAGAAACTTGAAGGGGGAATGCAAATACATCAACTGAAGGGGGTGCTCTTCCTTAAGGAGAACTGAACTATCCCAGTTTCTCACGGTTTCTGAGCTGTCCTGTCTGATCCAACAGGCAGCAAGCTGAATGGGGTAACTGTGACATCTGCCAAGTCCTACAATTTATTTATAATCGTCTCATGTGCCCTTAATTTCTTGAGTCAAGCTAGTTTCTGGAGATAAAACACATAATTTTTATAGCTCCTCTGCCCAGCTCTCTCTCCTCACATCCGGTTGCTGTGGCAGTCACGTCTTTGACTCACAAAATGTGTTGGAAGGAAAGTGTGAGCTGAAAAGGAGGTGAGTAGTAACAGCAAAACAGGAGACTGTAGGAGATCTGAAGACAACAGCAGTTTGCTTGTGACACTCATGCCAAGGTGTTAGTGATTAATGGGAGAGAAGATGAGCTGGCACATGGCTGTAAGAGTGTCCTGCTCTTCCCTTCCCCTAATGTTTCTAACAAGGCCATCTCCCACAGTGTATCCCAAAACTCCTTCCCCATTCCAACTCTGCATATTTTCTTTCTTGACTACTCTGGCTTGTCTAATATATTAAAATTTCCAAAATGATGCTGTTTCTAGTAGTGATGCCTGCCTCTGGCATATCTTAAGCTGTCAAATTTCTTCAAGTAAAGCCTGTCATATGTTTTTTCAAAGAAAAAAAATGCTACAAATAGCAGGGGGAAAAAAAGACCCATAAAAATTTTAAATTACAGCTATAGAAGAAAACATTCTGACTTCTTCAATATTAAGATGTCAGTGCCCTTTAAAAACCTTTCTTCCTGCATGCTCTTCATGCCCACTATAAAAATCATGTCTGTATGAAATATTACATACATATAAGTCATATGACAGCCTTATAGATATGGTATGAAAAATGAGATCACCTCAACCCTGATGAAATCCAGGATATGAAGAACAGAGACTGAATATCACAGGATCATAGAATTGTTAAGTTTGGAAAAGATATTTTAGATCATCGAGTCCAACCCTCAACCCAGCACCACCACCACGTTCACCATTAAACCACGTCCTCAAGTGCCACATCCACAAGGTTTTTGAGCACTGCCAGGGATGGTGCCTCTGCCACTTTCCTGGGCAATCTCTTCCAATGCTTTACAACCCTTTCAATGAAAAAAAAAAATCATAATATCTTATCTAAATCTCCCCTGATGTAACTTGTGGCTATTTCCTCTTGTCCTGTCACTTGTTACCTGGGAGAAGAGGCCAACCCCCATGTCACTACAGGCAGACCATGACCTATCTTTTCCCAGAGCCATCCTAGGAGCCATCAGCCCACCAAAGTCCCATCTGCACAATCACAGGTGGGGACATGATTTAGAGACTCAGAGGAAGGGGCACCCTGTCCAGCCACTCTCCCTGATGTTTTTTGTACATCCAGCTGCCAACAATTGGAAAGGCAGGGACCCAGGGGTAGCTACTGGAAAAGCTGAATATCTGAGCTCCTCCACTGGAGGGACCCACCTGGTATGGATTAGATCTCTAAATTGTTTTATAGTGGGCTTCCATCCTGCTTATCCAGAGAGGAGAGCAGGATGAGGGTTTGGTGCTGGATGTTCATTGGGTGCTCTGTGTGTCTGTGACCTGTGTATCAGCCAGGTACATTTGTGCACAGGAGGTGTCCAGGTGTGCTCTGTTCACCTGTGCCCATGGGAATGCACAATCAGCCTCACTCCTGCTTGGACCTGGGCACGTGGAGCTGTGTCAGCCTTGCCTCTCTTGGGCTGTCGCTTTGGCAGAATATATTCTCCTAGCACATTAAACATATCTACTGAATGTTCTGGTTCTGCTGCCTAAAGAAGTTTAGGATAATGCATTAATCTGGAAAGAAAACAGAATGCTTTGTATCGGGGGGAAAAGATCTCTTCATGTCAGTAGATCTGTGGCACAGTCATAGTTTCAGTGAATATGAATCAACTCACAAATCATTGTTGATGCCCTTATCTGCACGTGTCACATCAGCTCAAAATTGTGTTTGGATACTGCAGCTGCCTGTCTGTCTAGATGTCAGATGTCAAAATACTATCAATTTTTTGTCAAAAGGTGCTGGCAGCTGCCACGGTGGAAGTTTCTGATCTAAAAATACTCCACATCTCATGAAATATATCAAACATTTCCCTTCAGAGTAATTGGAAGCAGAAGGCAAATCCTTTATGTCATAGCATTTCCAATGAGGAAGGAAAGCTGCTGCCCAAGGAACCTGTGGTTTATTCAGAGCTTACTTTGGACCACAAATGGGTTTCTCCAGCTTCCAGCCTGAAGGACTTAGAGAGGAATATTTTAAGAGGAAAAAGTAAAACAAAATTTGCTTTTGAGTTTAGAGATCCTAAAGACACGGGGGATTTTCAAGAAAGGAATTCCCATTTCATTGAGATCTTTAAGAACATTTTTGCTTTTCCATTTTATTTTTTTTTCCTATGGTGAAAATAACATGGTTTTGTGTATTNGTCCGTCCATCTGTCCATCCATCCGTCCGTCCATCCATCATAGAATCACAGAATGTTTTGGATTGGAAAGGGACCTTCAAGGTCACCTCATTCCCATCCCCCTGCCACGGACAGAGACACCTTCCACTAGACGAGATTGCTCCAAGTCCCAGCCAGTCTGTCCTTGAACACTTCCAGGAATGGGGCATCCACAACTTCTCTGGCTAACCTGTGCCTCACCACCCTCACAGTAACGAATTTCTTCCTCTTATCTAATGTAAACCTACTTTATTTCAGTATGAAGCTTTCCCCCTTGTCCTGTCACTCCAGGCCCTGGTAAATAGTCCCTTTCCATCTTTCTTGTATGCTCCCTTCAGGTACTGAAGGGCTGCAATTAGATCACCCCAAAGCCTTCTCTTCTCCAGGCTGAATAATCCCAATTCCCTCAGTCTTTCCTCATAGGAGAGGTTCTCTAATCTTCTAATCCTCTGAACTCACTCCAAGAGGTCCATGTCCTTCTTCTAATGGGGACCCCAGAGCTGGATGCAGCACTGCAGGTGGGGTCTCACCAGAGCAGAGCAGAGGGGCAGAATCCTCCCCCACCTGTTGTCCACATGACTTTTGATGCAGCCCAGGACATGTTTGGCTTTTCAGGCTGGAAGTGAATATTGCCAGCTCATGTCAAGCCTCTTGCCCACTAGCTCTCCCAAGTCCTTCTGGGAAGGGCTGCTCTGATGTGTTCATTCCCCAGCCTGGATGGATACTGGGGTTGCCCTGACCCAGGTGCAGCACCTTGCACTTGGTCCTGTTAAGCCTCATGTAAAGAACTCCACATGTACCTTCACCAGGTCTGAATAAAGGGGAGGCACCACCTCCCTCAGCCTGCTGGCAATACTTTGATGCAGCAGAGAATTCCATCCACCTCCTTTGCAGCAAGGGCACTTTGCTGACTCAAGTCCAGCTTGGTGTCTACCAGAGCCCCAGATCTTTTTCTGCCAAGCTGCTTTCCAGCTGGGTGTCCTCCAGCAAATATTGGTGCCTATGCATGTCTGTACGCAGTCCTGAGATCACCTTCTCACCTAGTGAGAAGACACTTAGACTTCATGAAATGCAATAGTTAAATTCCTATCACTTTTTTTTCTCACTATCACTGAAGCCGGGACTACTTCCTCGTGGTTGTTCCACACAGTTTCTAATCAAAATCCCCATTAGTAAACATGAGGAATGTGGTCCCATGGGATTCAGCAGGATTCGACATGACTGCACCAGCACGTAAATAGCAGGATTAGTGTAATAATGTTTAAAGACAAAATATGACACAGTGGGAGATAGCAACAAGAGAAAATGCAGCGGCTGAAAGAAGTCAGCAAACACAGTGGTGACACAGCACTTCACAGTGGTGTCCCTCTCACTGCCAAGTCTTCTGCTTGTTTAGAGCCCTGCATGTTACTTGGTCAAAAGGGATCAGAAGATCCACCTTAGGAAAATGGTAGGCATTAAGGAATGCTTTCAAATTGCTGTTCTTGATTTAGGGGAGCAATTTGAGATTTAGCACTTCTAGGGGGATCTCATTCTGATATGCTTGTGCGCTATTTTCTCTCCAAGAGTGAAATAAGTCTCACTCATTTCCTTGGAAAGAGAAAATAACTATTTAACAAGAATAAAACTAAGTCAACCCCCTGTGTATCAGTGAATTAAAGAACCATTGTGATTCTTTACAGTTGCTCTAAATTCAGGGGAAGGATGGAAAAGGTTGATAGAAGGCAGTGGGGAATTTCAAAATAAAGACTTTGGTGATTAAAAAAAAAAATTCTTTTCCATAGTATTAATTTTGCATCAATTCATTTTAATAGTTTTGATTGCCCTCAAGAGGTCTGGCGTGAAGCAAAGGAAACTAATTCTAATCACAGGAAATTTATGTTGCTTAATTTTGCCCTTGCTCAGATAGCAGAGGGTTCTGTGTCTGAGTTTTGTGACCCATCTAGGACAGGCTCTGAAAATGGAAACGAGGAGAGAACACAGACAGACAACATTATTCAGGAACACAGGAAAATAAGGAGAAAAGAGAAAGTAGAACAGAGGTGAAATTATACAGAAAAATTATAGCAACGTGAAGGTCCTAAAAATCAGGTAGTATTTTGAGTTCATGTAATCTAACAAATATGCCTTCAACATATAGAAATGAATAATTTTCTTGGCAACATATTGAATGATCAGTTGTTCAAGAAGATTTTCCACATTGTTGAATCACCACAAACAGCAAGATATTTCTGTCCTTCCCTTTTTTTCTGTGTTTTCTCAATTGCAAGGCATCAAAGAGTTTGCAGAGCAATGCAAGTCTGTGTGACCTACGCTGGGAATAATCAATCTCCATATGCATAAGGAACTCAGTTCTTCTCTTCTGCTTGATTGGAGGCTGTAGCAATATCCTGTCACCTTTACATTGCCTGTAGAAATGAAGAGTGGGCAATGCACCCACAAGGATTAAAACAGGCACTGTGGTTACTTTGTACCCTGATAACAGCACAGAGCAGACAAGGCAGATAGAACTCCATGGGAAGGGGATATCCCTGTTCTTTTGATCCCTCAGGCATCCAGAGAGGACCATTGGATTCTGACAGTCCATGCCTGGCCAGAGTTAGGAGGCAGCTTGGGAAGCAACTACTCCCAGAAGGCCGATGGAGCTGTGGAAAACAAAGTTTATCTCGTCTTTGACCTATGCTTTGCAATTCAGGGCCAGATCTTGATCCTGTTCTGAAATTTGAGAGACAACAGCTTCCACTTTAATCCAAACTCATCCTTGCCATAGCTGCGTGGCCTCTTAGAGTCCTTACGCTGTGACCTTTACTTTTTGCATGAATTTGCCGTTTCGTTTATGTCAGCTTGATTCTGGGCCACTGTGGAGACAGAACACAGATTAACAAATGGGTGTCTTCTGTCAAGAGCTGTCCTGCCACAGATGCCCATCCTGTGTCTGATGTGCCTCAGAAACATTGCCCTCAAGGTGAAATCATCCTCTTTACTGTCTCCTGGGAACAGCACTCCCCAGGACATGGCCACTTTTACTCTATGGATGTGCTCCCCTTGCCTTCTCTCCATTTCCAGGGGGCTTTTTTACATTCAAAACTGCATTTTCATTCCTCGCCAGATTAAAAAAAAAGATAAAAATTGTCCTGACTAAAGAAAAAGACCTTAAGTGAGCTCATTTTAAAACCATAATTTAAAAGATTTGCTACAAAACGGCATTTCAATCCAGAGTGTCATGTGTTTCATGATGTAAGTAATAGAAATGATCATGTGACATATACTGTTATAAAATCTTAGAGAACCACAGTTTGTGACAAAATATGATTTAAAACGTTATCTTTCTAATGCCTATGAAGCTATTACATAGGGAAATAGATGTGAGTAGATATTGAAATGATTTTAAGCTCATTTCTGAATCATTCGCTCATGCTTGAGGAAAATACTTGGACATCTTTGATGTCTCTAGCAAGAAAATAAGATAAGTACTAAATGTACTCATTACAGAACTAACTCTTTTAAGTCTGCTCTTCACATTAGATTTGAAGCACTGGTTCCATGAAAAGACTCAGCTCTCAAGACAATCACCACTGATTGCATGCCTATTGTGGAATGTGTCCAAAACAGTTTCATTCAACTTACTGTATTTATCAATATATAAAATTTAAAATGAAAACTCAATGTATCACTTTTTTCCACAGGTAGTTTAATGCATTTTTTAAAAGGAGATCTGGTTTTTATAGCAAATTCACCCTTTAATACTCAAGTTTAAAAAAAAAATATGAAAAAATGTGGGTTCATGGAACACTTTGTCCTGCAGGGATATCTTTATTAAACACATTGATCTGTATCTTTCACGTTTCATTGGTAGTCAGATACCACAGCACATGCATCTGAGTCAAGTCACTCGGATGAACAAATATTCTGTGAGCACTTTTTCAAGGATATCAGTGTAAATGAGGTTATACAGCACAATCCAAACGTCTCTGAAAAACCATCACCTTGAGTATCAGATTCTGTTTATGTGTTAACCTTGGCATTTACTGTATGGCACAGAGAGCCTGTGCAGCTGCAAGTAGTTTAAAGTGAATAACTCTGGAATATTTCCCCCTATTTTAATTGAGATCAGAAAGATTGATGCATTAGCTGTCCTGTGCTATTCATTTGAGTCTTAGGACTTGGAACAAATTACTTTATGTTATGCTACACCTTCTTTTCTTAGGGTTTTGATATTGGTGGTGGCTTTTTTTCAGAATTATTTTATTTCAGCAGTTAAGTGACACAAAAGTCTTGTGGACAGAAGTAGATTTTCTTCTGTCAGATTTAACAACAACAACCATGACAACAGCAAGAACAAGAATAATATAATGTGTGACTTCCATTTGAGGTGCAATTTAAATCACAGAATAAAAAAGTAGAAGACTGAAATTTGTTGACATTAGCAGCACACTCCCTTCATTCAACAGCCCAAAGCTGAGATGTCAGGGAAGGGCTCATCCTCAGTATAGAAGTTTCAATCTGCCTGTTGTCTTCCTTAATGGGAGTTTTTAACCACATTTCATAGTGAGATTCATCAGCCATTGACTAATTGGGGACTGCTGTGGTGGGATGAAGCCATGGTATCACTTTAAGTTGCACAAAATATTCAAAAGTAGAACAAAAATGGTCCTCAATCCTAGTGGGCAGATTTGAATATTTCTGTTCTTGCTTCAGTGAATATTGAAATATTCAATTCAACATGCAGCATTTACACTGGGAAAGCACAGAGGACTTCACATCAAATGCCTCAGAATATAGTGAGATGATGCAAAATAATGTTCTCATCTCTTTATAATTTTATTCTTGGAAAGCATTTTCTAACTAAAGGCAATTCAAGTTTCAATCACTGCCAAGAAAGTTTGTGTTTAAATTAGGGGGAAGAGATCGGAGTTCACTAAAATATTTTGAAGCGAATGTCTGAGCCATAAAAACTTAGATTAAATTAAGATTCTAAGCAGGAAAAAGACTGAATGTATTTTTTATTTTTATAAAGCATTGTCTCCTCAACTGGTTCAGAAATGTATTAGCTATATGAGATACCTCACAGTGAATGGACTGGAAACCCAGAGTACAGAAAGCTGTTTACAGGTATGCCACCCACTAGTGATAATGAGAGACTGCAATGATGTGGAGAGTGACATTCATGCATGTATGGTGAGAAGTGACAAGCAGTTTTGAAGTGAAAGGTCAAACTGTCAATCACTTATGGCAAATAACCATTTTCAAGGACTCTGATGTCCATTACTTACAGACGTTCTGGGATGGAGCCCAGGCAGCATAGGATGTGTAATGATCTCAGGGGTTTGATCTTTGATTATTTTTTGAAAGAAAATCATTTAATGGATTTGTTCTCAGAATAGGCACTGTGTTACAGAATACACTGGAAGAAAAATCTGTGTACAGGAGACAGTTTGTCAGAAAGTTTGGGTTTACTTTGTCCCTCTTCAGTCACATCAGTTAAGAAAAGGATATAACAAAGACCAAGTTCTCTTTGTGCTATCCTAAACATAAACATTAATGGTTTAAAATGAAAAAAATGTAGATTTATAGTATATAAAATAAATTAGAAATATTTTATAAGACATTCTATAGCCTGTACAGCCCTTAGAGCATTGATTGTTTTCCATGCCCACTGTAGCCCCTAACTGGGCTTGTAGGTACAGTGGACAGGTGGAGAAACCAGATCAATGCCCCAAATAAAATAGCATTTCAATCATCTCTAGTTCTAATCAAAAACGTTGGACGAAATGTCATCCTTGTCCCTCAAACAGAGGATTGTGTTCAATTTCTCCGCTTCCTTCTTTTGACTCTCTCATGGCTTTATTTTTAAGATAAGTCAGAGCATTTCTGTCTTCTGTACCGCTGACCTAAGGGACAACATAGGAGTTATTAAGAAGGAATGAAGATGACAAAAATTCACCATCATCCATTACAAATCTAAAATTTTTATGGTGAATGATTCAAATCGACCCAGCTCTCTCCTGCATGTATTAATGGCATGTCCCAGGGCTTTTGGCTCTAACTCAAACATAAATGCAGCAGAAAATTTGCAACTTCCTCTTCTTAAGCTGTTGTACTACAATTGATTTGGAAACGTTGCTAGATATTGCTGGAAGTTCTTACATAGAGGTTATTTCTTTTTCTTCCGTAAAAGAAGGAAAAAATCCATGAAGAAAATTGTCTCAAGTTAAAAAAAAAACAAACAAAAGCTAAAAAATCAGAGTGACCATTTTCTTTCTTTCACAGTCACATTTACTGCTTCTTACCATCCTCCCTGTCAGTTGAGTGCAAGTATTACAGATTATTTTAGAGAGCCTTTTATCTGAAAAGAGTGATGTCTCTCAGAAACTTGAGCAAAAGAGCTGAAAAATAGTTCTGTGCCGTCAATCTTCTCGAGCAGTATGGAAAAGTGTGTGCCAGACAGAGGATGTGTGAACTCATAACTTCCCATTCCTCCATTTATAACACTAACCAGCACCACAACACTCCATATGACTGGCAAACAGCCATAGCAAGCTCAATTATTCAGTTTTGAATTTGCATAATTTTTTGGTTGTTTTGCTTAGCTCTTTAGACCAGTGGAAATAAGAAGAGTGGCCACCTTCTCCAGCCCAGGTTCCTCCTGCCCAGCTGCTGGAGACCAGCCTGGCTCCCCAGGGACCTGGAGCCTCTCCAGGCAGAGCTGCTGCTTTCCCATTTTCAGGTTCAACCAGCGATGGAGCTGAGCACGAATTCCAGAGACAAACCCACAAACACACACACAGAGCACGCTGACATGAGCAGTGCCACTGGCTGCCACAGGGAAGATGCTGCTGTCGACAGCACACACATACAGGACCCAAATTACACATAGCCATAAAGAGCCAAGTCCTTTCCTCCTCTTTGGCCAGCAAAGATAGAATTCAGTAGTGAAGGCAGCTGTAGACAATGCAGAGGGTCTCATAAACCAATGTCTGTCCCTGGATTGCTGCTTTAAATATAGGGAAGACACTCAAGTTGATTTTTTTCTATAAAATAATCTTGTGGCTCATAATTTTGCCTGATCATCTTAATGATCTGTGTTGCTTCCACTTTCACTGTAAATATTTGCCATCCGACCTTTACCTTGTGACTTAGTTTCATCAGGAAGATGTTCATATTCTTTCTTTTCATATTCTGTTACTTCTACCAGACCTTATAATTGTTTACAATTTCTTGCTTTGCTTGAAACTCTAAAATTTGTGTTGGATTAAAATTATGGGCTAACTGCTGTAATTAATATTTTTAACTATTAAGTGTTAGTTCTTTTTCTGACATTATTGGACTTGTTTATGCAGCTGTGTCTGCAAAGGAAACAGAAAGGGTGGATGTGCTTTAAAAATAGATTAGCTAAGTAATACCCTTATTCCCTAATGGGAATATTGCAGAATAAGTAAATAGACTTCCTATGGAGGCCTGTAATGGGATGGTAACAGATTATAAAGGATAGGACCACATCATATCCAAAAAGACTTCTCCCTTTATGGATACAGTCTGGGAAGATGTTTATACTCACAAAGGAAAGTTTTGATCAGTGTTGAGTGTGTTGCAAATGCCACTTCTGTTGCACGGACAAAAAAGTTTTTGTATAGAATATGGGTGCTGTCAATTTTGAATTATAGTTCCTTGAGGAAAATGGGCAAGTTCCAGTTCCCAGAACAGGTCTCTGTGTTGTGTATCCCAGGTGAACATGGGCAGATTTTATTTCAAGTAGGCTATGGCTATACCCACCCTCCTGCAACAGTTACATGATCTGAATGGGAGTCTCCATAACAAAGACAAATACTTAATCTGAATATTTAATCTGTTTTCAGTGGACACTTTTTTCTTCCTCCTGCAGGTATTTTATTTTAAATCATTTAAAACAGGTGTCTGAACAAAGACACGGGACCCCTTGTGACTATGAAGTAACCTGGGTTGAAAAGAACTCAGGTAGTTTTTAGTTCAATTTCCTGTTCAAAGAAGGCTGAGCTATGGGATTGAATGAAGTGACTCAGGGATTTATCCAAATGGCAAATATATATGTTGGGAATTATACTAGGCTTCTGTTGACAGGATTTTGCTGTCATACTTGAGGAGTTGCAAAGAATTACCAGTTAATTTGGAAATAACTTAAGTGCAGTGAGAGTACAAATTCAAAGAGGACCAAATCTTGGTTTTACAGAGAGAGAGGAAATTTAAGAATACAAAAGACAAGTAACTTCTGGGACACAAAACCACATATATCCCAGTAACAGAAACCTGAACACTCAGAGAAGACAGATATGTCCTCTAAACAACAGAGTAGAGACAGCACCCTAAATTTGTCAGTTTGGTGCCTGAGCTATAGCTAAATGCTACTTTACATGTATAAAATATCTTTCTGTAAATCAAGAGCCTGTTACCAGATAATCCAAATAATGTTTTACTTGATCAAAATCACAGTACAATTTAACTTCACCTGAACTTTCCATTTATTAATGTTTATCTCCCTTATTGGTAGTAACTATTTACCAACTAAATCGCTTTGCAGAAAGCAAGAAAGATATTTTCAGGTTGTTTTATTGTACATAAATATATAACTTCAGGCAGGCACACATCTGTCTTGGAAAGCAAAATACGTGTGTAATGAGTAGGTTTAACTAATTAATGGGAGGAAGCTTAAAGGATAGTGCAAAAGGCCTTGAAGACACTATGGGATAGTCAGAGCTCTCTATTTCAATGTTCTTGCACAGTGCATCCTTTAGATATGGTGTTGGCCTGGCACATCTCTTACATCACTGTGGGTCACTGTGTTATCAATTATTCAGATCCTACCATCACAATCAGGAACTGATATGTCAGTTGTTGCTGTGTTTTCCTGTCTTATCTTTCTGTTTATCTACAGTTACTACCTTTTTTTTTTCTGTCTACAGTTTTCATGTTCAGATACCTCACATATAAAGAATACCAAAATAAAACCTTAGTAGAGGAAATATAGCAAATGGAAAATGATGTGTTCATTCTGAACATACTGCCAATCTCTTGTCTGTAGTAAAGGAAACTGAGAGATGGTTATGGTTTTGTGTTTTCATTGAAATTTAAAATTTTAGAAACTGAATTTCTGGATTTAGGTGCAGTCAGTTGAATGATAAAACTTTCTTTGTCTTCAAAGGATGAAAAATTTTAGTAGCTTTCACTCACTCTCCCTGTTTTTGGGTTTGGTTTTTTTTTTTTGCCATTACATCTCTGAGGACACAGTTTTGGGTATACCTTTGCTCTCAGGTCCTCTAATTTCTTACTTGGCTTCAAGAAAGCAACAAGAGCAGATTGCCCAGTATTATTGTTTTTCTTAATCTAGGAGACTGGGTAGTTTACAGAATCTATGACTTGGGTTTTTTGCACACAGGAACATGTAAAAATCAGAAAGATAAATATTGTTCATGTCTCATAGTGTGATGAATAATGCTATAAACTTTATTATTTTTATTTTTTCTTACCAACCCTGATTTTCTTCTTAAATGTGGTCTTAGTGTTGGTAATTTGAACATTGATATGCTGTCCCCAGCGTTATGAACAGAAAAGTGCCAAATCTAGGATTAATAAAAAGGACAGTGAAAAAATCTCTTCCACATAACATTGAATTAAATTTTAGAGGTGACCACGTTAAATCACCCCTGAACTGTTAATATTCCTTGTCCACTTCAGAGATCCTGGTCAGAAATACTGCTCTCACAGTTTATGTGCTTTTGATGGACAGGTAGCTGTCAGCATTTTCAGAAAAAAAATCCCACTTAATTTACATCATCAAAATTTTACATGTTTCTTAAAAAACTGCATCAGCTGCAGCTATAGGATGCTTACATTCAGAAAAACTTCCTCTTTCATGTTTCTTATTCTCCTCCATTTTGAAAATAAAATTTTATTAAAAGCTCTGGGAATTCCTTTACTTGGTTACATTTGCTTTTTATACAGCAGTGAATGTAAGCAGCCATAAAGATGACCTAGTCTGAAAAAAACATTGATTCTTTCTGCAATTGGTTGTTGCCATACCAGTATATTATTGGTTGTTGACAGGTTGAGAAAGAAATATTTGTCTACTTTATTAATTATACTTGTTTGTGATGTTTTTTTGTGCTATTTGAGGTGATTTGCAATAAACTACAGGAATTTAGAGGAGAAAAAGCCTCCTTGTTCTTGTGTATTATAGAATCCTACAAACCCATCATCACAATCTCTACATACCCATTGACCAGGTAACTCTTCAGATCATGACAACAGTATATACTCTGTATTTTTTTATCCATTAAGAACTTAATCCTTTTCCTTTCATCCTCCTAAAACCCTTCAGTGCTGCACCTGAAAAAACCAAGTTACCTATTCATTCTAGACTGGTAAGAAGTGAGACTGTGCAAGAATAAACTTCTGCTTCCCAAAACTTGGTGACTTACAACTGAGAGAGACTAAGGAATACAGCAGGAATTCAGTTTGCTGACATTTTGGCCCAAATCTACCAAGTGAGACCAAGGTCTCGAATACTAGTTCCATTCAACATTTAATAACTTGCTTTCTTTCCCCAGTCTTCTTACCAAAGAGAGCTACAAACAACCAACTTCAGTAGAACTCAAAGATTTAAGTGCTATGAACTCTTCATAGTCTAAGATACCAGTTTTAAATTATTAATTACCATCTTAAGGACTAAAGTAGCAAATAATTATTATTGAAAAGGTGCAGGGGTTACTTTGGTTTTGGTGGTGGTGGCAGTGGGCTTTTTTCTTAGGGTGTTTTTTTTTTTTTTTTTTGAGAATAGAGAATGAAAATAGATTTGGACATCATGCTCCTGTAGGAAATTCTATGCAACATACACCTGATTCATCACAGCCAATCAACATGGGTCACCCAGCTATGCATCCAAACCTTTTCTCACATAGTTCTGCTTCATTGTGGGAGCTTCTAAGCTGCTTGTGAAGGAGCATCTCCACTTCTACACTGTACAAACAGGCAAAAGTCAACATGGCATTGATTTGCTTCCTGCAGCAGCTGTAACATGCAGTGAATCAGAGTCTGCAACATGAGCAACTGAGCTGTTCCTGCTGTGGAACAGGCACCTGGGGATGGAAACCATGTAGTGAGCCCTGTGTAGGTCATCCTGCCTCTAAGTCACAGCCAATACTCAGACACATGGGCACAGTATAAAAGTCTGGCTAAAGAATGCAGTTCATAGTTTGGGAAGCTTCTGACCAGTGGATATTTCAAATTACAGGAAATTGACTTTTTTTTTTAATTTTTAATTATGGTTTGGTGGTGTAAGTCGGTCATTTTGAAATGGTCCTTTAACGTTATAAAAATGATTGGCCAAATTTGATGCACTGATATATTCCTGTATCCTCAGTGAGTATTCAACATAAGCACACAGATTTATGTCCTCAAATAAACCAGCCAAGTAGACACTGATAATCACGATGATGCCAATAATGCACACACCAGAGAACTCTAAATGCCCAGCTAGTGCAGAAACGATCCTGATTCATAACAGCATGTTTTGATAAGTTTCATTCTTCTAGCAGCTGAGGCATTTTTCCACCAGTTAAATGCAAGATGGTTCTAACAGATGTTGAATTCCTTCCAGTGAACAGCAAACAGCCTTGAGCCAAACACCACTGACACTACCAAGTGACTGTGTCGATCCTGATCTGAGTGGTGTTGAGATCAGCTTGTGCCTTTGAACTGTGCTTCTTGGATCATATCAGTGCAAGCACCAGGGCATTTAATTTTGTAGCAAGCTGCCATCAGCACATTCTATTACGCTGAATTCCTGTTGCCGTCTTCCAAAGTCTGCCAGCCTCCATTACTGACTGAGTCCGAGTCACTGTTGGGTCATGTAAGCATCAAACTGTGCACAGCAGCTTCTCCCGTTATGAGTTGTATCTTGGGTTTCTACTGAGCATGTCAAAAGCTCTGGCTTATCATTTATTGCCACCCTTGGACAAGCTTTCTATCAGACGATGACTCTCAGCTCAGCTTGTCACTAAAAAAAACCAAGAAACCAGGCTTTTAACAACTAATATTTTCTCACATAAGTAATACCTGCAAAATAACAGAAACAGACAACAAAAGAATTCCAAAATGGTAAAGTTTATTTTTTTTGCTGGTATTCTGCTGTTTGTAGTACCCAGGGCCTTAGGACAGCATTCATCAGTAATACATTACAGTCAAGATTCACGTAGTGGCTGGAATCAATGACTTTAGAGGCTTTTTCCAGCCTCAGCAATTCTATGATTCTGTGTTTTAATTCTCATCTCATTATTGGGAACATTGAACTTTTGTGGATGAGGGGTTCTAGATTTTTTACTATTAGCATAAATCTGTTATTCCCTTTACCACCCACAACTCCATTCATCAGAAGGATGAGATTATATACACTTATGCAGGGAAGAAAGTTCTTGAATCAACATTGTGATCAAAGTACACATGTATACATATAACTTCACATTCAGGGAACTCTTTGGGTGTTGCAGATTAAATCAGAATTCATGAATCCGCATATTGTTCTGGGTCTGCGCAAATAAATAAAATTTTTGTGCCTGCCGCTCCTAGTTTGTCCCTGTCCAAGAGAAAGGCAGACCATAAAATGCTCGATTGTGCTTTCCTTTTTAGGGTTTTCAACTCAGATCACCCCACAAAGTGACATACATTAAGCTATAGTCTTTTATGATATGAAGTTTTTTATTAAGTACTTGCATACATTACTAATACATTACTAATACATTACTAATTACTTTACATGTGGAACCCAATTCCTGTCATCCTGCACAGTGCCTTATCCTCTTATTCTACTATCTCTTGCCTTTGATGTGAAGGAGATTGCTGTAAATTTCCTTTTCCTCAGTTGGGAACCAAAACTTTTTCTTCACTGAGGCAGTAGTAATAGAGCTGAACTGTTATTAATAAAAACTAAATAGTCACACAACACCTCCACTTGTTCGTGGTGCTCAAACACACACACACAGATGTTTACTTGCTGTTATCCATTTAGAGGGCATCTCAAGTGCAATCTCAGCAATCTCAGCCACAATTTGACAATAGCAACTGCCCTCTCAGAAAGGGGGGGTTGTGCTGATTTGCCAGCAGCCACTTGTTCATCTTCTAGAAAGTGTCCTGCAGCGCTCCTCGTTCCCGCTTGTCCATGCATCCCCGTAGCCTTCCCCCACAGCTGCCTCCCCTTTGGGTGCAGTGTGAGCTCCATAACCCCAGCTGTGGCCTTGTGCAGACTGAGCAGGCTCTTGGTCTGCTGATTTTGTCAGTTCTTGCAGATTAAACAGGAGTCATAGTCGCAAGGACTGCCAGTCCTTGGGAAACTTCCAAACAGAAGCTTCTTGGCGCGCACCTCTCCCCTGCTAGGTATTTGCCAGTAGCTATTTCTAGATCCAAAACTATTTATACACAGAGACCACTTACAAAAATGCATACAGACAGTGATTTTCTAATATTACCACTTCAGAGACAGAGTCATGTCCTACAGAATAAAACGTAAAAAAAAAAAAAAAATTGAGTAAATCCAGCATCAGTATTTCTGTGTTTTAAGATGACTACTTTTGTTTGTTTTCACCTCAGGCTTGTTCCCATCCCAAAAACACATCTCAAAGATCGTGAGACAACAAAAGTTGATAAAATTTATGATAATTTTAAATTTTCTGTGTGTGCTTAATCCCTTACAACATGTACGGAAACAAAATAGCCTCCTGCAATGCAATAACCAAAGGACATTCTCTGTTATGTGAAGGACATTCAGCTGTTCTCTTTTAGTTGCTTCATCCTTATAAGATGATGTGATACAGATCTATGCAGGTGTTTTGGGAAAAAATCCAAATTTTAAAGGAGATTCTGACCTTGGCTTAAATTAAGGCTGGAATTAGTAGATAGTATTTCATTAACTCTGAAACTCATGGCATTTCAGTGTAGACATTTTCCAAGAGGACCATCATTAATTATACCTACAGAGTGCATTGTGTGTTATCCCCTCTTGAACACAGGACTGCATAGCCTGTGCCACATTTTCATACCTGCATTAAATAATGTGTAGTTTAATACCTGTAAATCCAAAATTATATTGTTCTCTGATTGTTGTGTTTGTCTGCCTATTTTAGAAACACTCCCTGGTTCTGATGTGCTGCTTAGTGAAAAAAAAAAAAAAAAAAAAAAGAAAGCCAGCAGTAAACTTATTTTCAAAATGAAAATATTTAAATAAGACAGTTCCTTTCATGTTTACTCCCAAGAATTGTTCAGTCTAGGAAAAATAAGAACTTCTGCTGAACTCATTTGCAGGGAGAAATACAGAGTTACTGGACATGTCTTGATCTCTTTGAGCTCAGTAGTGTACCTTTTCAACTTGAAAGACCTTTGTTTTATAAACAGTGTATGCTGAAAAGAGAAGACAGCAGGAAAATGAATGTCTAAACCAAGAAAATAAAAAAAAGGTAATTCAGCACTGTTGGTAACCACAGAATTCCCACACTGGCTTGAAAGAGATCATCTGGAATTTATGGTAACTGTATGGAGATTGCGAATAAATAAAAGTTTAAATGGATTCTCCATCCCTATTTGAATCTTTATAATCTGTACAATGCTGTATCAGAATACAAAAATACTGAAAAATCCTGCAATGATTAAAACACCGAACCTGGGTTTTGAATTCAAATGTAAAAAATTCAGGTGGAGATTCCTGTTGTTACCTTAGGGCATTAATTTGGAAGGAAATCTACCAAACAAATTAGGAAAACTCAAGTACTTGCATTCAGAAGTATGAAATTCATCTTTCCCTATTCCTATGTGACATAATTTCATTATGCACTTCCACTCCAACACCTTTCCTTGTTCGTTAGAAAGAACTGTCTGACATTGATTAGATAGACAGACTGTGCAGATAAAGAACCTGCCTCTGGGCCTCAGACCTTTACCCAGAGCAAGAACCTTCCATCAACCTTTTTTTACCTTATTCACAAGTAAATATTTAATGTAGAGATAACTAACTCATGAAATTTGCTTCTCTAATTTGACCATAAGGAGCTTAAGACGTACTCAGACAAGTGCACAGATACTGAAAACCTCAGAGCCATGTGGGATAAACTCCACTGTCAACTTCCTAAATTTTTGGGCTAAGTTGTATGAGGTACTTAGACAAGAGAGTTCTGTTGAGCTCCCTGCTCTTGATCCAGGGATTTATGCACCTAAATGGCCTTACACCACTATTCTTTCTATCAAAATCATGGTATATCCAACACGAGGGGCTGTTGTGTGACTGTGGAGGTAACCATTTAAATTAAATGCCACGGGTAAGAGACTGACACATTAAAGGACAACCACTGTTGTTTCATGTCTTTTTCAATGACATGGACAGTGGGATTGAGTGCATCCTCAGCAATTTCACGGGTCACACTGAGCTGTGTGGTGCAGTTGACACGCAGGAGGAAGAAGTGGGACTGTGCGATCCTTGTAGAGTTCAATGAGGCCAAGAGCAAGGTCCTGCACCCGGGTCAGAGCAATTCCAAGCACAAACACAGACTGGGCAGAGAATGGATTGAGTGAAGCCCTGAGAAGAAGGGCTTGGGGGTGTTGGTGGATTAAAAGCTGGACATGACCTGGCAGTTTGCGCCTGCAGCCTAGAAAGGCAAACGTGTCATGGGCTGCACCAAAAAAACTGGGATACCTGATATACTGGATTCCTGCCTGTGGCAGTGGGGGTATAACTAGGTGATCTTTAAGGTCCCTTCCAACCCAAATCATCATATGATTTTATTTGCTTGGGACTAATTGTCAATAGCTCATTAGAATTCATTGTTGTAGGCACAACAAGATCTGTAAGTGTATTAAAAAGTAACTAAATTTTTAGCACCTGTTGTTTGGGGTTCTTTTCTCAGCCTTTTTCTGATAGCATGCAAAAATTATTTCTACTGAATTTAGACTAACGTGAGTAAATATCACTCTAGAAATGTGCTCTTAACATATCAAGCTGCAAATTTATTTCCTTATATTGCTATGTGCAACGCAGATAACATAAAATTTAAAGACAAATGTGTTTGTTAAATAACTCCTCCTGGACTGCTACATTTTAAGTTTTTTTTAAAGAACTGTGAATAGAGCACAATTGAGTTACCCACTGAACGTGTGTTTTGATGAACTGAAATTGTGCAGTAGTTCTAGATCAGTGGGAGAAATTCCAGAGGACTGGAACTTTTTGAAAAACAGAACAGAGGCTTTCTTTCTGTTAGAGCCAGTTTAACAAAATAGATTAGGTGAAGATCCAGAAATTAATTTAGAGACTAAAAATGATGTGTTTGTAAATGATAGCTTTCTATCTTCAAAGACAGCATAAAGCTAGTCCTTTTCAAGTCACTTTGTCCCAAGAGTTCCTTTTACATGGAGAAATCTTCACTGTGATAGGTAGCCCTTCCTGTATGCCTTTGAGATCCTTCAATTAGATACAAACTTGTCTCCATATCCAAAAGGAGTTGCTTTTGTGTGCCCACAGGGTTATAACCTTTATATAACAAAACAAAATGCAACATTCACAGGTTAATAAAAGCTGTGTCAAATGGCCTGACCATTTTCAGCCATGCAGGCACATTTGGGACTGATTACAAATAAAACAAGCAGCAGTTAGAAATGTTTTATGCCTCTCACACCCCACATAAAAAGCAATTAATTTTTTTAATATGCAGCTATTGACAGAGTGCCCAGTTTAGGGAGAATCTGAGTTCCCCTCTGTTTAGCAAGTATGAGCACCAGCAACCCTTCTTTGTGTGTTCCCATTTTCAGGAGTTAATGTGGTTCATTTCTCCCAGGGAACACTTGTAGACATCTACTTTGAAGACTGATCTCAAAGGTCTGGACAGAATTACCTCACCTGAAGTCAAAATCCCTACAGGGTTACACGTCATGCACTTCCTATTCCAGCTCTTGTCCACGGTTTCTGATTTATTGCTCATTCTAAGACTCCTAAAACTCTCTTCTTAAATATGAGGTCCTGCTTCTGGGTTTTATTTGGAACTCACATAAATGTTTAAATTAAATACAGGAAATGCAAATCTCATTAGCGGCTTTTTAAATCTCTGTTTGGAGAAATCACATTAATTGGGCTATATTTGCATAAACATGACATTGATTATTCCAAAATCATACCATGAATATGAAAATATATCAAGTTTGATTGGATCCTACAGCAAAGAAAATTAAATAACAAATTCTAATCATTTTCAGCAGCTGAATTTGGAAACTCATTGCTGGTTTCCAATTTAATCTAAATATTTGATCTCTTGCTTACTTTAGCTAATCTCTAATTCATTTTCTGTTTATGTCTTCATGTTATATTTGCTGTCAGAGTATCAGTTCCTCATCTCTTTGATGAAATTTCATATTCTCTTAAGTCTCCTTTATAGAGCACGTCTCCTGGGGAAAGTTAATAATATAAGGCCTCTAAATGCTGAGGTGCTTGTGCTGTTTTATTAAGACTGATAAACAGAATGGTTCATCATTATTAAGGGCAGTTGGGAAATAATTGTTTCGCTAGATAATTTTTTTTCCAGAAAGATATTATTTATATGCAATAACTTGTTATTACATATTTATTATTGTTCTCTTGTCCAGAAAATCAAAACTTGTATTTTATCTTATTCTCTCTACTTTCTTGGCTTTTTTAACCTTTTCCAATGAAATGCATTCCCCACTATGGTTAAACTCACATGGAAAAGGACAGAAGCAGCCAAAGAATAAAAAGTCATATTCGGTTTCCCAAAAAAATATCCAGAGGTGAAGGTTAGAGTGAAGGAGAAGAAAAAAGGGAAAAAATAATTTCTTAATTTCATAGCTGATTCTATAAGCAAACTAGCATGCAACAAAGCCTCTCCATAGCAACAATTAATTGAGCTGCTATCAAATGGACTCAGTGAACCCCCACTGCTTCTACCATTCTGTCTTGAATAAAAAACAATAATTATTATTTAAAACCTCTTTAAATTTTGTATCTTATATGCTCCAGAGGCATGAGCTCTTATTGAACAAGAAGCTACATTTACTGAAATGATATAGACAGAGGACAGATTTGAAGATTCTTTTTTCCAGAACACTGCCATATATTTCATCCCTAAAATAATGTCTTTCATTTTCTCAAGTATAGAATAGTTCATAACTGAGGGATTTATTCTAAAGCTTCTGTTTATGAAAATTTCATTCATAATGTTTCCTAATAAACTAATCAGGAGTAGCACTTCATTGTAATTAATAAGCAATAAACATATTGTTTGAGGGTGCTAAATGTTTAAGTTTGTGTTTTTCCTTCTCTCACTTGTTTTTCAGCAACCTAATGTATCTCCCTAGACTTTAACTAGGCAGAAGGCTTTTGGCTTTATTGTTATTAATAACTGCACTCAGTTTTGACTAATCCATTAAAGCAATTTAGGTAATTGATGCACTTACTTGCAACTGTGAAAGAGGCAAATATAATTCCCAATTGAATCTGGCCCAGTAAAGTTATTGCTCTGTTTTTCTACACCTTCTTAAATAGAAACAAAATTCTGGTGCTTTGAAGTAATCACACTGAAAGTATCAAGGATCATCACTTCCAAAAGTTTCTTGATTCTTACACTTATTATATATCTTGATTAAAATTTTTCTTTCTCTTTCTCTTCCCATACCTTCATTTGAATTCTGCCATCCTGAGAGCAAGAAAAATGATGCTTCACTAAGAGCAAATGGAGTTCTACACTCACAGCATCTGAGGGATCGTAAGTTCATGATTCTGTTACCTGCCATAGAGTTTATGATTATGAGAAAATAATTTAATATGAAAGTCATTAGAGGCACTGAATGCCCCAAATCACTGAGCAGAAGATCAGAACCTCTGAAAATCACAGCCCTACTCAGTTAGTACAGAAACTTCAGCAGTTTCTCAGATGTCTGTGAAGTATCTGTGAATTTCAACAAGTGACTCGATGTGGAACTTAGTGGTGATTGGTAAAAAGTTGGACACGCTTACATTGCACCTATGGTCTGTTGATATCATTATTGCAACTTCTTTTTAGGGTCACACTCATCTCCAAGAGGAGGAGGATAAGCCATGCCAATGACTGGTCCTCTTTGACCACTGGGAAAGAAATTGTCTGGATTTACAATAGTTTTATGAAGAGTTTATGGAATAAACCAGTCAAACAAATAATTGAATTTTCATCTAATTTACTTTAGGACAGTCTTGTTGGAATAAACCAGTCAAACAAGTAAAATCCTTGAGCAATTCAGAAAGTTGCAGTTTCCACTGGAAACTGTCTTACAGTATCAGGACTAGCTTTGGTTCAGTGCAAATAAACATTATTGATGTTCTATAGGCAAGATTCTACAATTCTAAAATACCCAGGTACTGCAAATTAGTACAGCTGCAACATCAAGTAGACCTACAGTGATTTGAACCACCTGAGAACCTGACCTTTATATTTAATGTTCGTATTCTCTACAGACATCCTTTGAAAGTGAATCTACTTGAAAGTCTGAGGTTTTTTGCTTAATATTCTGATGAATTTTGCCCTGGGGTTGAAAGAGAGAACTGATGTAGAAGTCCTGCAATGTTCCAAGAAGGAATACACACACAGGTCATGTATTACATAAACATGATGAAATAGAAATGCAAGAAGAAATTGTGCAACAAATCAGTAGTCATTTCCCACTGCTCTTTTCAACTGTAAAAGCATGACACAGACAATGAGGGAGGTACATGATTTCTCATTTAATAGAAATTTGAGGCAGACACAAATATTTGCTTTTAACAGAAGCAATATCTCCACCACATGTTCACATAGTATGAAAAAAAAAATCACTGGAGAGATCTGTAGAAAACACTCTAAAGTGATCTCATCCTTTCTTTGCACCAGATGCTCTGTTCTGGCCTGTGCATTATCTTCACTCTCCTTCTTTTCTTTCTAAAGCAAGAACTATGTAATTAAGATGGAGGGGCAGGGTTTTTTATGGAATTTGAATTCTAGGGACATGTTTTGTAGCAGTAGAAGATGAATAAGCATTTTTTGATTGCATGAATCAACACTAATCAAATGTTTGGAGGTTCAGATATCTGAAAACATTTATGCAACTTCCCATTCAGTCACTCTTCTGAGGATCTCTGACTGTCAATGGCAAAATGATCTTTTTTAAGAGAGAAAGAACTCAAAAGAGCATGAAAACTTCAAATATATTCCATATAGTGGTTTATTTCCTACTTTTAGAGCCGCTTTCTGATTGTTTTATGCTACCATTAGAATGGAGAAAATGAAATTATATTAAGCATCAAATTTAATTCTAATTTAATCCATTTCCCTCTGCAATGAGTCACACAAGTTTGCTTATACAAAAAAAAAATTGAGAATGGGGGCTAGGAAAAGACAGCAGAGTTGAGTTTTGTTTGATTTTTTGATTGTTTATTTTTCATTCTGATAAAGAAATACGCAAGACTTCAGAGAAAGGCAAAAAAGAAAATGATTTGTCATAAAGGCTCCCAGACCACCTTCAAGGAAAGCAATTTCCACTGCTCTAGGTTTACTTGTAAAATAATTTGCATAACATTAATCATAACACCTAATTCTCATCCCTCAATTTCTTGTGGTCAGGAATATTCATCTCATATATCAAGAACAAATAGCTTTCCCAGATACATCTTTTGGTCAAACAGATTCAGGTATTTGTATCTATGAACTGTCAGCCTTTGCTTCTCTTTTCATATTGTTTTCTTTTACTGCAAAGATGTTGTTAGGAGCATAAAAGTGGCTCAAATTGGATTCTCTTCAGTTTCAGTTTTGGAATAATGTAGTCAGTGTTGATATGGGTTGTTGAAAATGAAAACCTTATTATCCAAAATTCTTTTTTTTAAGCTTTAATATTAGCTTAGAAATAGAAATATGTACATTAGACATAAGAGGGGAAAAAAACCAACTACAGTAATTTTGATGTGGTTACATTGGTTAGGAGTATGTGACTGAAAAAGTAAAATTAGGAATGAGGTGAAAAACCCCCAAAGTTCAAAGTTCTCCACAACTTGTGTGAGAATTAAAAGTCATGCCTAAGTAGAGACACAGCATTGACCTAAAAAAAAGGCCTCAGATGAAGAGGCCTGAGAAACAACAAGCTAGTTCAGGCTAGCTTCTGATCTTACATCTGTCTAAATGTAGTATCTGGTTGGAGCAATTACACTTATTTCCATAAAATTTAAGGCAGAATTTGTCTTGTTCTACTCCTTGCACAGTTCTGATTTCAGCTCAGATCAGCATCCAGCTCATAAACACCTTCCTGGTTGCTGCTCCTCTCTGCTGTTCTTTCTGTGGAGTGGTCCCTTCAACTTCCTGATACAATCCCAAAAAGCAGAGCTCCCTTTCATGGGCCAACCTTCTCTGTCATCACCTGTTATACCTATGCTGCCACAAAATCCTCTTTTCGTCCCCAAAATTAGCCGAACTCAGATTTCATGCTTTATTCCCACCGCTTGTTTTGATCATGGCCGAGCCACTAAAACCCCTCAAAGTCAGGAGAAGCAACACGTCTGTTCATTCCCTTCTGTGGTATTACTCCAGGCTTTTAACCACCTAGGTACCAAAAATTATGGTTTTGCCACTCTCAGGGATATTACATCGTATTTCAGACATGGTGTTGAGGGAACTGCTTTGTTTGGTCCCAGCTGTGTGGCCATGGCAGTACAGAGATAACAGCACAGTTATAAACACACACTGAAAATGAACAGGGACATGGAGAGCCCAAGCAGAAATTTGTACCATTACGGTGTCATGAACACTCTCTACAGAAACCTGTATCACAATTGTAGTGATAAGACTGTACAATACATTGCACAATTCTTCTTTTTGGTTATGCATGCAAATGGAAAATTTTCATAAAGGACTGGAAATGCTTCTCTTGCCAGTTATACGTCTTGGAAGAAAAATAAGCAAGTTGCAGACACACATTTGATGCCAAAAAGATCTTCAGGTATTTACTTTAGAAAATGTTATAATGGAAGGTTTTGGCTGCAATTCAGTTTAGCTGCTGATAGAAGAAATAAAAAAAGAGTAAAAAGAGAGATACTTTAGGGTCTCATTTTTATTTGGGTAGGAAATTTAATCTTGAACAAGTTTGAGAGGGTTCTATAAATTATTTTCAACACAAAGACCACCTAAAAGCAAGGGAAGAATATAAAGAAGGACTCTTGTTTATCCAAGATGTAAAAGTAGCCATAAAGGCTCCAAATAGAAAAATAATTTAATAAAAAACAAGGAAAAAAGAAAGAAAAAAGCTCCAGTGGGAACACGCTTCTGTCCTGGTGCCAGTTGCAGGCTGTGGGTCTGTGCCCAGGAAGGAAAACTCCTCTGCTCCAAGGCAAAGTTTTGGGAATACCATAAAATCATAGAATCAGAGAATGATTGAGGTTGGAAAAGGCAAAAAAATCAGAGACTTTGAACAGAGATGGAACTGTAGGTGATGTGGTAGTTGAAGCCTGTCTTGGGCACAGCAATCATAAAAGGATGGAGTCGATGAATCTTGGAGAAGTGAGGAGAGGGGTCAGCAGGACTGTTATCTTGGGACTTTTGGAGGGCAGTCTTTGGGTTGTTTAGTCACACTGAAGAAACCCAGCAAAACACGCTGAAAAGAAGGAAGGGGTATCACAAAAATTTTTACGTTCCCAGTGTTAGGAAGAGAATCTATGGCAACCAGAATTCGAGGCATTATGAAACACCTGAGACATTACCACTGGGAAACTCCACTCGTTCCTCGTCTCAGCTGTCCTTTCCCAGTTCCAGGATCTGCTCTGCTGGAAATGCTCTACCTGGACACATCTGTATGTACTGGTGAACCAACAGGTGTCTGCTATCTGTAACATGTCTGTAAAGGGTTCTGATACAAAGAGTAGAAGAAAAAAAACAACAAGAAATATTATTTATTATATATAAATATAAAATACTTATTATTTATTTCATATTTATTATTAACTTTCATAATTAGTACAAGACACTAAAACACTTGACACTTAATTTCACTTTTAATGTTTTTGCAGAAATTGAGTTCATACTCTGAAAATTAACAGCACAGATGATACTGTGATACGAAGAGTAAACTACAAACAATAAGAAACCCTTCAACAAAAGGGAGGTGTTTTTTATGTCCTTATATAATTTACTTATACTACACAAAAAAAAGGTACTTATAAATATGGGAAAATAATCACATACACAAGCCAAAGATATTCAGAAAAACTCTTTAAGAAGTATGCAAACAGAGTTGAAATAAATCCAAAATTTGTGTCATGAAGAATTGACAGCTTGATGTTGCAACCTCAAATAAGAAGTGTTTAATCTTTAAAATTACCAGTAAAAGTAAATTTTCAGGCATATTTGGCTTTAGATAAAAATTCCATACAAATGTTTATATATTAGTAAGTATTTTTAACATGTCATTTAAAATGTTATAGCAAATTCATATTTATTTTTTATTAGCTTATTATACCAGCTGTATTCCAGGCAGGACAACTTGCCCATATTAGAAATGCTTTATTTATGAAATCACATTGTGTGGATGCAACTCTGTACTAATAGAAACTTCACTGCTTCTCTACACCAAAGTATTTCCCACACTGTTAATAAGAGAGTTGTCACTCCAAACAGGGTTTGCTGTTCAGTGCCAGAACCCAAAACATCATAAAACACCAGTAGGGTTTGAGTGATGCTCGGTGGAATTTCTCAGCCCCTCCTGAGCAGTGCCCAGCCCATCCCTGAGCAGGGGCTGCCAGCCCTGTGGCCGACTCAGCCTGGGGTTAATGTCCAGCGTGAGGCCGGATGGGAGGGAAAATCCCTTTGGTCACTGGGGTCAGCTGTCCTGGCTGTGTCCCCTCCCAGCTTCTGGTGCATCCCCAATCTCCTCATTGGCAGGGCAGCATGAGAAGCTGAAAAGTCCTTGACTGAGTTTAAGCACTGCTCAGCCACAACCAAAACATCAGAGCATTATCAACATTATTCTTTTCAGAAATCCAAAATACTGCACTTTTCCAGCTGCCTAGCAGAAAATTAACTCTGTACCAGCCAAAACCAACATTACCCAAGTCTCCGACTTCTCATCTAACAAGACTTATATTTGAATTTCTGTTTATTCACTTTTTAATCTGGACTTTGGTTTAGCTGGAAGATTTTGAGATATTATTGTGTCGTGACATGATTTATGGTCTAAGTGATTATGTTCAACCAGACTTGAGATTCCAATTTCCTTTAATTCCTGTCAAGGTCAAGAACCATGGTGACCTAAAAAGAACAGAAGATGAGTTGTGTCACTTGGTAGTAACAAATAGATCGTCTCAATAAGTCAAATGTCAAAAGAAAATATAATAGACTGGTTCAAATACTATCACTATTATTTTCTCTATGCAAATAATGCATAGAGAAAACAATATAACGTGAAGATGCAGAAGTTGTATTTTAACTACTGAAATCTTGAAGAGTAATTATAAGTAAATCAAAAAACACCCAAACAAAATCATTAAAATGTTTTGTTTCAACTTTTTCAAGAAAATATGATTAAATAAATAAAAAAATTGCATTTCAATTCCAGGTAGAAACTGAGACAGACAATCTAAAGAAAATAAATCAAACAACTTCTCTTAAAATACTTTAAAAGTATTATGTCCCTAAGTAATTCAAAGGATAACATCAGAAATTAGTTCATTAACTTCCACCAGATAAATCTTTCCTAAGAACTGTTTTGTTTCTATGGGGATCCATTGCTCAACCCTTCATTCATTACTAATTTCTGTGAAATCTCATTAGCCATAACTATAAAAATCATTCTTTTCTCTGTCATAAAAAACCAGGAGTTGTGGACTGGAAGGGTCTGTCTGCAGCACTGAGGCCAGTGCAGTGTTCCATGAAGTCTCAGTATATAATGGCATTTTGGAAAATGAATTTTCTTGTCTCTGTAATCCTTCCTGAAAGGCTGTTCCCAAGTGTGGCAGCCCTGAGATTTAGGCTTTTTGTTCTGATTTCCAAACACATTGTTTCCATTTGCCATTGTGCCAAGCTTGTGCTTCATCCACAGCTCTGTCTTCTCTGCCTTCCCATGCACTCCCACACATCCTCCTCTCTAACCTGTGTTTATAGATGGCAATCACACCCCTTCTTAGCTTTTGTTATACGAGGGTAATCAAGCCAAAATATTCTCATTTACTCATGGAATACAGTCTCTTCATTCACTTGATTACCCAAGGAATATTTTTCCCTGCATTTCAATTAGTATTTATTAAACATGTTGAAAAGAATTTGCACACATTTTCTAGCAGTATTGTGTCTGAGATTTCACCCTGACATAAATAATTTTTACTTCCTCAGTAAATATTTGTAATTCTGTGTTACCCTTGCATTGCTCGTGGCTGTTACCAGATGTGTAATGCACATCTGTAGCCCTCCCTGTAATGCAATATTGCCATTCCCACAGGGGTTGAGTAGATGAATCTGTATTCAAAACCCTAAATTCTGACAGTGACACCTGTCAGGATGCAATTGATCAGCTGGGCCTTCTTGTTTCTTCACTTATCATTCCGTATCATCCCTCTATCCTGGAAGGGTAGAGAACATTGTTTGCACTCTTGATCCCTTAATCTCCAAGGACCCTGAAGACTCTCTTGACTGCCCTGAGACTTATTGAAGCTTCATTGCTGTCTACATGAAAAGCAATAATGGATATCAATCCAAGGGCCATGCCAGGGAGGAAGTTTTGTCAAGAATTTGGTTCAGTTCATATATTGGGCCTTCTATTCTTCTCAGAAGGGATCTCCTTAGACAATGAGACATCTTAATTTCTTTATAGAAGTGTTCTGAATGCAGGGTATGGGCCAACTTAAACCTTGGGGTCATGTTCAAGCTGTAAGAACCATCTTCCTCATCTTTGTTTGATTCTACTTGCAGAGTCTTGTCCTTGCTGTAGCAGGGCATCTGGAGAGGTGGAGATGTGCCTGCTGCACAAGGCAGGAACTTGACACAATGGTCCCTATCCCTTGATTCCTCAATTTACTCACCTCCTCCTGAGCTCTGTCATGGAGCAGAGGATTTCCCCTCCCTGGGCTCACTCCCTCAGCTGTTCTCACTGCTGCAGCCATGCTGCCATAGGAGCAGGGCCCAGCCTGCAGCTGGAACTGGGATGGCAGCTTGGTCCCAACAGGGCTCTGTCTGGGCAGCTGCCTCAGTTGTGGTGGGTGCAGGGATGAGACAGTTCTGCTATTATTCTCCAAAGCTGGGAATATTCTTCATGAATCTTAGTAGATGAATATTCTTCATGACCCTTCAGATGACTTAGTCGGAAATGAAACAGGGTTTCCCTAGGAAAAAATTCAGGATAGAATATTCAGGATAAAACTCATCCTATCTACTTCAATGTCTACTTTAGGATGAGACACATGTTGCAGAAATGCATATTCCTTTCTTTTGAATGCAAAAATGTAGCCAAGGTAACTAATCAGTTAGGTTTTATCTCCTAGATGTATTGTTGAAATTCTGTATAATTGAATCACTGGATAATAAAATATTTTTAGTTCTTGAGGTCCCTCAGTTCTCTGCAGTGAAATCCTTGTCTTTCTCATGTTGCACAGTGCTCAAAGTGCCCTAATGTTTCTGATGCTAAAGGCCTTCCACCTGCAATTTTACAGCCTGTCTTGCAACTCTTGAATCCTTTTGTTAATAATTGAGGCAGTTTTTCAGTGGCTCTTGGGCAGTGTATTTCCTTGTGGCTTCATGCTGCTGTCACACTGTTGTTACGTTCATTGCCTCACACCTGCAAACCCAGATACCACTGCAGTGCTGGCTTCTCCTGGGGCACGGCTGCCATAGCAGGAGCACCTGCACCTGATTAGGCACATCCATTCAGCACTAACAGCATCGTAAACTGGAACAAACCATGTCAGCAAAGACATCTTAAATGCCAGAACTCAGTGCACTGGAGAGAACATTGAGAGGAGGATGCTGTTCTAAATGCAGCACTGCTACTCCCTTCCCTTCCCTTCCCTTCCCTTCCCTTCCCCCCAAAGGTAATTGTTGATATGTCTAGGTCATCAGCTTTGTACCCTGTGGGTAGAGTTTTGTGAAACTCTCACTGTTGTCAGTGTCCTTTTTAAAATCTCAATTAAAATTTATTATTAAATTGTTTTATCAGGAATGTCAATGGAAAAATTGTTGTAAAAATCAGTAGTTCCATTGAGCTCATACTGAGATCAATTCCTCAAAGCCTTAGATTCTGTAAGAAAACTAAAACTAAAAAAGAAAACAAGACAATAACTTAAAATCTTACTATAAAAGTGTATAAAGTATTTGGATAAACCAGGAGACAATGATGAGAGATATAGTAACATGGAAAAGCAGCATAATTTTCCTTTCCAAGTATAACAACCCAGTCAAACAAGATATTTCCTATTTCCTTCATTCTATTGTAGTGTCTTCTCATCTGTTAAAAAACGAAGCAAGTGAGTAATCAATAAACCAAACCTACTTTCTGAAGTATTTAATAAGTTGCAGGTTGTTCAGAATTAAATGTCACATCTTATTCAGTATTATTGGGCCAAGAATTTCTCTATTTCTAAGCTATATTCACTGCTGGGCCATTTTAACACATTAAGAAATAGCTGGCCATTCTTGTTTGGTGCAAAAGTATTTTAGTCTTCAATTATTACTTCTAATGTGAGCAGAGATATTTCTGTGTAGTTAAATAAATTAGGATCTATAATGAAAATGTCTTCTATATAATTAGATTTGATTAATCAAATCTGAAAAATTGTGAACTCTCTTTGCTTCATATTTTATACCATGCCTCTTCTTCTAAGTTGATCACATCTTTTGGTCCTTTATTGTGAAAAATGACAAAACATTTTTGATACTGAGTGCTTGAAACCTGAGTTCAGAATCAAATTCAGAAGGAGAAGATTGAAAATTATTTGATATTTTAGAAATCTTAGATATATATGTCTGAACTACCTTTGTTTTCTTTTTTGGCACTCAGAACACACTGCAAATCAGTAATTTCTCAACCGTAATAATAGCACTGGTCCATATTTAAAAATTCCATTTTTGTCACTCTAAACCTTTGCCTGGAAAATACAAAATATTGGAATTAATGCCATATTTACAGAAAATCTTCCTGTTTGGGGGTTTTCCCTCTCCCTTTCTCCTTCCTTTTCCCTGCCCATGCTACTATATTTGTCCTTACACTTGGATAAATTCCTAACACGGCTTTATGCTCCCTGTGACCACGTCTAAGTTGAAACCATCAAGTTCTGGACTCCTGGATCTGAACACATCTCCTGACTGTCTCATGCATATCAAAATGAAAACTCTGTGTCTACCATCTTCGCTGTAAAGGACACTCAGTTTGCAGAGAATCTGTAGGAAGTTCTACCAGACTCCCAGTCTTGATAAATGGATTCTTAAATGTAGTCGAGCATAAAAGTGAATTGGAACAAAGTCAAAGTATCAGGAGGAACCACTTAGTATTTCCAGAACTTCTGTTTATCACCTGTGCAAAGTCAAAATCAGCATTTAATCCTCCAGTCCTCAAGATGCATCCAGTCAATACAGTGTTGGAACACATTTTTGTATGTGTGGGTGAGTATTGGTCAACCAGGAAACTAGAAATCACCACAAGAGTTTTTAGGAGACTGATAAATCAGATAAGCTTCACATTTTAAAGGAAATTTTATTATTTACATTCATTAGAGGACACTTGGTGCTAATGGTTAATGACTGCACTTCTCACTAAAACTGTTAAGTCATTTTCACTTAATCTGCTAATTAGCTCTGAGTATGCATTACCATGGAGAGGATGCTGTGCAGTGCCGATGGCCACAGCCCTTGATGGTTCTCGGTCTCCCAGGTGCAGGATGGAGAGCTCTTTGATGAATTAAGTCAAAACACAAGCAGACATCTTCCCAAATTTCCTTTGCTTTTTCATGTGGTTTTATACTGCTCTTCCCCTCCCGGTGTGGGTAGATGGGGGATCTCATCTGCTCCCAAGGCTCCCTTTCTCATTTTGGTTTTTACAAGTCATGATTTTGTTTAATGGACAGGGTGTCCTTCCTCTCTGCTGTCTCTTGTGTTTATTTCTTATTCCTTGTCTTGCAAACTCCAGTCCTTCTCTGATACCTATTTTCATGTTTCCCCATGCCTCTATTTTTAAAGCTCTTCATATGCACCTTCAACTTGTGTTTACCCAGCAAATAAATGGCATCTTCCTCCTCCAATATACTCCTACAGAAAAAAAAAAACCTCTTGCCATTCAGTCAAGAAGTTTTGTTATTTTTCCCTCACAATTTCCCTTTTGCTAGGAGAAGGTACTATAAGAGTAGAAATTTAGGGATAATTTTGCCCTGAAAACCACAGCTATTCTGTGATGGCTACAAAAAATATTGAGGTATGTGAAAGGAGAAGCTGTAGGACTACTACTTCTTTTTAAAACTAGTTAAATTAGCCTTTTTAGTTTGTTTTCTTTTTCTGTCTCCATCACTGGTCCCTAAGTTTCTGCTGAAAAAGCTCTTACCCTTGAGAATGCTACCTTGCCCTTATAGTTTGTGCAACAGAGTGTTAGTCTGAGATTTTTGATAATATCCCAGTAAATAGAATAGGTAAAAATAATAGATTTATACATGAAATAAGTTATGTTGTTAGAATAGAATAGAAGTAAAAATAGAAATGGAAATAGAAATAATAGAACTAGAAATAGATCAGAGTGTCTTATAAGTGGCATATTGTCTCTGTTGCCTAGTTTTTGCTTATTACTTAAGATTGAGTTAATATTCCAGGGAAGTGCTGCTACAGCCCTTCCAGCAGCCTAATGAAACTTGTGAATAGATGGTTGTATCTGCCACCATGCTCAGACCCAGAAGTGCAAGTTCTTCTCAGGTAAATGTGAAGGCACAGCAATGTAAAAGTGTGAAATCTGGTGTTATTTACTGGTTTATGAAGTAACTTTTTGTTGAAAATCTATTTTCTGGTGTGTGCACAAGAAGATAATGACAAAAAGAAAAAAAGTACCCAGGAAACTAATAGAGGGTGCAGTGAAAGCTTTCTTTCAGCTTAGCCAAGTTTATTGAATTTTATGAATGAAGCTTCCACAGTTTTTCTCTCTCTCTTTCTTTCTTTCAGTTTCTGTGCCTGCAGCAGGGTTAGCAGATGGGATGTCCTGAAAGGATGCTGAGAAGCAAGGGGCCATTCTGAATTTCTTTTTTTTTCTTTTTGTTTACCAAACCCTGTGTTACTTTGTGCTTGTCTTTTACTTCCTACATGAGCAGTGTGTGTACAAGAAGAGAATGAGGCTACTACTACTCTTAAATAAGCACAATAGTGTTGGCAAGAACACAAACTGTCATTACAAATCTGTTTTACTCTGTCCTGGCTACATTTTCTCTAAAACTTAATTTAGACTTTATTTGGTGGGGATTTTTAAAAGTTAAAACCTAATGTATATATAACAGAATATAGGGTGTTAGTATATGAGCTGCTCTGCAACAGATGGAGATGAACCTTACTTAAAAATAATTTTAAATTTTATAATATTTATTTATTAACATTACCTCAAAATTCCTGGTAGTAAAACTTTAAATCTGGGAGGTGGGTACTGTGAAATCAGAAACAGTGCTTCAGCCTGTATCATTATAATCTGAAAGACATGAGGTTAACATTAGATATTAGGAAAAATTCTTTACTCTGGGGGTGTGAGACACTGGCACAGGCTGCCCAGAGAATCTGTGGATTTCCCATCCCTGAAAGTGTTCAAGGCCAGATTGGATGAAGCTCGGAGCAGCCTGGTCTAGTGGAAGGTGTCCCTGGCAGGGGATTGGAACTAGAGGATCTTGAAGGTCGCTTCCAACCCAAATCATTCCATGTTTCTATGGTTCTGTGATTATGCCCTTGGCAGAGCAATTCCACAAAGCTGTCCCCTGGTGCAGTCCTGCATCCCAGCTACAGCTACTGCTGTTCCTTCTCACTGATTCTCCATTCATTATATTGGGTTACTTGACATTTCGGATATCCGGCATCTCCTGGCTCAGGGCTGAGCTTAAGAAATCACTGTGTAAGTAATTGTTCTTCTTTTAAGGAAAACAGTGACTTTGACACAAAAAAATGAAGCCCTTGTAGATCAAATGGTGCATGAAGGAAAGGAACTGCTGATAAAACTCTCTAAAATGGGAGAAAACGCTGATAAACCAGCAGCTCTGGCATTTTGAGATCTACCACATTTTTATAGGCCATTTTTTTTTCTAAATTGCCTTTCTCTAAAGTCTCTCTTTTCAGATTCTGCTCAGTATGACTTTTCCTCCGAGTAAAGTTCTCAACACTTGACAGTGCCATTTGATGGGGTCAGACTTTCAGACAGCTCCACAGTGATCTCCATTAGGAGTTGGAGAGCACAAATCTGAGATTCGGGAAAGAGAATGAACTAATCTGATCTGACCTCTACTACAGCACAGGACACCAAAAAGAATGGTAGTGATGATTTTCCTAGTTAAAAATTAAACAGTGTCTGGGAATCTTCCCAACCAGTGGATCTTAACTCTCAATATTATAACTACAAGTGTCTCTCAAATGATTTTGTCTCACGATAAATAACAAACTCCAGAAAAGTTCCTGGGCCTTCTTCACAGCTGGTAAAAATCCATCCTTGTTTTCAGTCTCCTAATTTTGATCTGGTTAAGTAATTATTTTAAAGAGACCACCTCCCACCCCACTTAGGTATAGACTTCTGTGGGGTTTTTTTTGTTTCTTTTTTTGTTGCTGTTGTTTTAATATTTTGTATCTTCTTTTTCTGATCTGAATCTGTCTGACATGAAAGTCCTTCTTTTTATGTGGAAAGGTGTAAATTTTAAGAGCCAATAAGATAAAGATAGGTCAAATATAAATATTCTGGCATTTGTAATTCTTCAGCTTGAGTAGGGAGTCACCAAGGGGGTCTTGACAGCTTGGCCATTTTAACCTTAAAAATTAGTTTGAAGGAAATACTGTAATTTGCACTGCTGGTAAAAGCCTTCCATTTTCAGGGAGAGCATAATACACAGTCTCTCAGATCTGTATTACAAGAATATTATTCTCCCACAGAACATAATTTGTTCCAGTGTAGTTTTTCAAAAGCAACATTGCTGCTTAATGTAATGTTTGCAAGTGGAGTTAAAATAATATTACCTCTAGGTGTTTGCTTTTTTTCCCCTCAGCTATTTTCAAAGGTTTACTTTGTCACCTATTAGCCCTTAGAAGCAAATCTTGAACAGCCCCAAGTTGTACAAAGTCTAGAAATAACATGAAATGAATTATTAGCAAACAGAGCCAAGGAGTTTTAACCTCTCAAACCACTTAGCCAAGGGAGTTGCTGTAACTTTGATTTTTCTGTCATTTAACTTCTGTACTAGATCTGTATCACCTCTTGTTGTTTCTTTAAGCAAGCTGATCAGTCAAGTGGGTGACTGCAGATGGAATAGAATTCTTCATCCAAGCATGAATGTCACGCCTGGGCAAAAAAACAGTAAGGGCACTGAAAATTTAAAAGAACTCCTTTGAAAATTGTGTTTGTTACACAAGAAAATTTTCTGTCAATATTCAGCAAAATTCTTACACCTGCCTTCATGGCAACCCCTGTATATGGATAAATATTACACACAGACAGGAATAGCAAGGTAAAGGGAGCTGTATGCATACCTGGATTTCATCTCATTGCAATGTAAGTGATGGTTTCGTGATACATTAAATGTAAATGTGACGTAAATGTAATTTCAGGGAATAACGGGCTTAAGTCCTCTGATTTTGGTTGGGGTATAAGTTGGCATCTCAAGCTAATTGAGTTTTCATCAGTCATGTTGGTAGCATTATCTTAAGAAAAATAAGATCTTTAATGACTTAGAGAGCTACAGAGAGACCAAATTTATCTACAAAAGAGAACATTAAACTATGCAGAATTTTGCATTCAGCTATAGAAAAGAGGGGTTTTTTGTTGTTGGGTCAATGGCATATCATTTTCCAGTATAATTTTCCATTTCCTTTCAGCCTTTTTTTTTCTTTTTTCCATGGCTTGTACTTGACCTGCATTTCTGTAAAAGAATGATTTTACTGAGAAGAACACTGTCAGAGCCTGAGGTGATGTGATTCAAGATTCAATGCACATCATGTAACAGTGAAGCTTTACCATGCCAAGTGCATTTGGGCTGAATACAAATCTATTGTGCTTTAAACCCATGAATATGATCATAATTACCCTAACCATGAGATTTACTGGGAGAAAAACTCAACAATCAGCATCAGTTGAAATCCCTTCACCAACAGGAAGATTAATTAGAATAATGAATCTGAAGAGAGAGATCACAATTAAGAAGATTCAATTCTAAGAAAAAATAAAGACAGTCAACTAATGATATTATTGTTGCATAAAAATAAATCAGAGGAGGACAAACAATTAATTTTGATTAGGTTAAAAAAAAAAAGATTTTCCTATGTAGTTATGTTTAGCTGATACTTATCAAATTTTTATCTAATTCTTTATTACACCTAAAGTTATTGTTCTGCATGCAATTGAATCTGCTTGAAAGTCTAAAAAAATCTGAGGAAGGCGTAAAAAAGCAGGAATTATAAATAATATTAAGAAATTTTTATAGAAAATCATTATTTTATATATTTTAATAAAACTTGATGCCACTGTTCTGTTGGAATTGTCTAGCCCTCCTACCTAACGGTGATTTTCTGTTATTTTTGCTGAAGATTTTCTCCTCACATGCACATATTAAAAAAGCCTTTCAGCCTTTGCCACAATATTAGAATCTATATACATAGATATGCACATAATTTGTACAAGCACATGAAAATACATTTAAAAATTTCCAATATGGCTATGTCATAGAAACCAGGTTGAATATATTTAAAAAAAAAAAAAAAAAAAAAAAAAAAAAAAAAAAAAAAAACAAAAAAAAAAAAAAANCAAAAAAAAAACAAACAAAAAAACAACAAAGAAAGAAAAGAAATTGCAATGTTTTTAGCTATCAGGATCAAAATGCAAAAGTTTAATGGGAGCAAGTTTTCTTACCCTAGGAAGTATTTACAATTTCAAAACAACTTTTTCCAAAACCAGCATAAAATCTTTCCAATATATGCCCGTATTAAAAAAAGTTTAAACCAAAGACTTGGAGTAGTTTAAGTATTTCTGTACTTCTTCTGTGTTTTTGCTGTGATTAACTGTTAGTTTGCATTTCAGATTGCCACTACATAAAAAAAAAAAAAAAGGCCAGTATTTTAAAAGCTTGAGAAAAATTGTGATTAGCAAACTTTATTGATTTAGACAAACTGGCAATATCCAGTAAAAAAAAAAAAAAGTCTTCATCATATTCTCCATTCACTCCACTGAGGTGTTTTTTGGCTTTTAGAGTACTCACCACAGTGATATCATGTGCTGGGGTCCCAGCACTCCCCAGTTAGTCACAATATGTCACAATTAATGACACTGAAGTTTTTCTGTAAAAGTTTCCTTCGTACAATTGTTACGATGTTAGGATATATTTAATATTACTTAATTTATTTTAGTTTAGAAGCAACTGGTTTAACTTTAGAATTAATTTTTGTACCTTGTAGACTGGCAGAAGTTATAGCAGAGGTTGCTCATTATTCAGAGAGGTGAATACCACACAATACCACACAACCAAGCCCTTGTGTCAAACTGTAAAATATCCCACAGTTCATTGACTCCATAAATCAAAATGAGAGGCTTGTGAGGAAAAAAAAATCAGAAAATGGCAGAAATCCATCTGATGGATAACAGTAATGGTCAGGGTGGTCCGGCAGGCACTCATGATGCCATCCTGGCTCAAACTGGAAGACAGATGTGTGTGAGCATTTATAAAATGATTTCATGAAGATAATTTGCAATAAATCTTCACAACAGAGCTTTGCTAAGATAGCCAAGTACCAAGTCTTGAACCAGAGAAGGGTTAAAATAATGTTCCTGAATGAAATGGGAGTGAAGTGGACAAATAAATCAGAAACAATCCTGTTCCTCTGTTGTTTTGGGTGATTTTTTTGTTTGTTTTTTGGAGAGTTTCTTTCTCTTCTCTTTCTTTCTTTCTTTCTTTCTTTCTTTCTTTCTTTCTTTCTTTCTTTCTTTCTTTCTTTCTTTCTTTCTTTCTTTCTTTCTTTCTTTCTTTCTTTCTTTCTTTCTTTCTTTCTTCCATNTCCTGTTCCTCTGTTGTTTTGGGTGATTTTTTTGTTTGTTTTTTGGAGAGTTTCTTTCTCTTCTCTTTCTTTCTTTCTTTCTTTCTTTCTTTCTTTCTTTCTTTCTTTCTTTCTTTCTTTCTTTCTTTCTTTCTTTCTTTCTTTCTTTCTTTCTTTCTTTCTTTCTTTCTTTCTTTCTTTCTTTCTTTCTTTCTTTTTCTTTTTTGCTGTCAGGAAATTGTCTTGTACCATCCATTTCCTGGTTTTAAGAGTGGCTTTCATACTGGTCCGATATTTGGGGGTACAGTCTGGCTTGGATGAATGTGAAGTCCAAGCATGTTAATGGATTAAGTTTAGTGAACTATCCAGCTAACACTAAAAAAGAAATATTCTCTTACAATAAGAGTCTAAATAATTCAAGGAACTTCTGACAGCTCTACAGTGGGTCCAACAAGAAGACCTTTAGAAGTCAAATCTAAATTAAAAGGCACTGAGTTAATTTGGGAGATGTCTGCATGCACTTTGAGTAACCTTATGGATATTTTAATTTATCTGAGCTTTTGTTCTTTGTCTGTGGAGACTGCAAGACTTTGGGGCAGGGATGCTGTTACAAAGATATATAGATCCCTGCAGTGGAGACAATCAATTTCTAGGTCACCTTTTGTGGATGATTGTACTAGGAATAACAATTTTAATTCAATAAAACAGCAGTAATTGGTGGAGTAAGAGCCATGATATTAGAAGAAAGCAGTTCAGCTTCAGCTTTATGCAGGTTATTAATGACACAGGCCAAGAATTAACCAGCCTCACTCTCTCACAAATCAATAGAGATAAGATATAATTTTCCTATAATAATTAACTAACCACTTGCCATTGTCATCTCCATATTTAAAAGCCCAAAGCACACAATAACTACTTTTAATTAAGGAGATATTTCTGATTTGAATCTAGAATAATAATTGTATGGCATTTCCCTTGTTATGAAAGAGTGTTTGAGCAATCAAATATATTCTGTAAAGGATTAACCTGAAATTTTTTTTTCTAAAAATAAATAAAACATCTTACTAAGGTTAAAACACTTAGCTGAAAGATTCTCTTTCTCATATAAATGACCTAAAAGATAAAGATAATAAACAGGAGTGGATAATATTTTCTGGCTGTTCCTTCAAGCAAAGATTCTAGGAGCAGCCACAAGACAGTTTAAAAATTCAAATGGTGAATTTTAGAAGTCTAAGATGACCATTACCCTAACCTCTCATATTGGAGCATTTAAAAATGCAGAAATAAACTGAAAAGACTTTTTGCTTTGCAAATCGCTGCCAAAAACATTCTTTAAAACAATCTGGAATGGATTCAGGGTCATAATCTAAAGGCCTAAATATGAGCACCTAGTGCTGTTTGAGATGCACTGGAATATCAGAGGCATCTTCTTGGGACTGGTAACTGCATTGGACCTACAAGACCCATAAACCCTTTAGCAGAGCTAATTATAGGTAGAAGAAATGCTCCATGGATCTTGCATTCTACCATATATCTACATTTGGAAAACAGAACGGTTTTTTAATATACCTGCAACAAAGATATCTTAATATCATCCACCCCATTTAGTGTCCTGCAACTCTGTTTCTTTTCAGGAAAGGAAAAGGGCATTTCTAAGGGTGGAGTTTCTCTGTCCTATCATGCTAAGGTCTTTTTAGTCTCAAATGTCTCTAGATGCCTTTACTACAAATATTTGCCTTTACTACAAATATTTATGTTGCATCTGTTGAATCATGCCTGCTACATTTACAGCTGGTGTCTGTGTGTTGGGAAAGGTTCACAGAAGATCCTGAAAAATGCCAAAATGTGTAATGCAAGTCAGAAGGTTCTCATACCAAGTAATCATTAAAGAGAGGCCAGAAAATGCCAAAAGATACGATCCATCTGATTTAATGGAGGCATCTGCAGGGAAAATATAAAGAGATGAAGGAGATAAATCTAAACCACCTTTATGGTTGATGCACTGTTGGTCAACACAGTCAAGGCAGTCGAGGATGCGATTTGTTCCATTTGAAAATCTGGGCTATAAAACATTATATCATGATTGTATCATGAATGCTTTTGAATCTATCAACATCAACTTTTTGGACCACAGAGGGGGACCAGGGCATGTGTGACACATCCAGGTGTGTGCTGACACAGGCAGTTCTCAGGGCATGTGAGGAGAGCAGCTCTGGTTCTCAAAGCCCCATGACTGTATTTGGAGCAAATATACTTTGTTAAAGTGATCTTTACTCATTTGCTTCAGCAGAGCGCCCCTTAAACAGGACCCACATTTTCTTTCCAAAAAAAATCATAATTTCAGTTATCTACCTTGCCCTGTTTTATAGCTTTTATTAATTAGAAAAGGCAGGGACAATAGAACACAAATGTTTCTACTGACACAACAAAATATGTGGTGTATTACACAGGGATCTGTGAAGGCATAATTATATCTGTACTGAACAAGTCTTATTGTTCTTCAGCTTCCATTGTTTCACAAAATGAAATGTGCTGATCCATTATTAATAATATTTATTCGTGGTTACTGTTACAAATCTCCTCCTTTTCATTTAAAATGAAAGTTCTCATAAAAAATACAGAATGTTACGTAATCAAAAGTGGTAGAAGTTTTCTTTCTAACCTAGCAGAAGAAATTATGCATTTATTTATTTATCTGCTAAGAAAAATATCTTAGCAATTTCAGGTATAAACAGCAAAAACTTAAACATTTTCTTTTCTTGTCATTGTTCTGAAAATTTTTATGCATAAAATAAATTTTTGCAAGGATATAAAATTTTGATTCCAAATTAACATACTGCCATTCTACCAGAGTTTCTTGAGTATTTTGTTTCTGGGTTTGATATGGAGATTTTTGAGAGAAAGAATAACACATTGTTTACCACTCTTTAAGAAACAAATATTTTGACAACTAGCTTGATGTACTTGATTTTAATTTCGTTTAATATTTTGTCTATGTTTTAATAATAACTCCCTTCAAAGGTATAAATGCACAGATTTTGATTATTTAATTATGCAAGGAGTAGGGTATATGTGAAATACTCTGAAGTGATGCCATGAAAAATACTCTGTATGGCACAACTGAATTCTAACTAAGGGTCTTCGTATTGAAATTCAGAGATGAAATTCTAAGCTTTCCAAAGTTTGAGTGCTATCGATTGCCATGCACCTGACCCAGCTGTAAATGGATACCTTATCCATAAGGCTGAGCAACCAGACAATTTCACATTGTTCCTTTGAGTGCCATTGGCCACCAGAATCGGTGTGCCAACGTAAAGCCTGACTCAAAATGAAACTTTGAGCTTATGAATTCTGATTTTTTTGGTTGTTGTTCAACAACATGCATGTACCAGAGCCATTGAATACTCTTGGGGGTAAAATAGCATTTTCTCTTGGGTAAGATGATATTGTCAAAACTTTTTGATTTTATCCATAGGGCTATTAATTGTAAAGCAATTTCAAGGTATGTGGTTAAATATTTGTGCCAAACAATGTATTACAAACTGTCACTGTGACTCAAATAGTAATGAAACTGAAATAGTCAATATCATGTCATGAGGCTGGAACAGAAGACAAGTCTTCAAACCACCAGATTTTTTTGTCCCAGAGCCTCAGAAGAACACAGCAGACAAAAGATACATTCTGTCAGGAGTACCAAATAATGGATGTTTGATCAGTTTGTCACTTGACTTTGTGCTTTAGCAAAATTCAGCCAACACAGTGGAACTACAAACAAAGCCTGTGCAGACAACTTCAGTGATATTTTTATTTCAGACAGATTGAACGGGCAGAGGTTGCAGACACTTGATACAGCAATGGCAGAATACACAGTGGTCACAACAAAGTGTTACCCTGGTGCTGTCATCTCTTAGATGTCCTGACAGGCACCTCTTTAACACAAGAGTTCTGAAGAAAATGACACAGTGACTACCTGTGTCCTTTCCATATGTGCCAGAAAAGTGAATCCTTCCAAAGGAGCTTCATGAGATTTTATCTTCTGTTCTATTTTACCAAACCAGATTTTTATCTTCCCTTCTTTTAGAAGCAGATGTGTGCAGATCTGGTGTCATCATGAGTAACATCTGGAGTCACCTTGGAAACTAGAAGTGAACACTTGAATTTTCCTGTGAATTGTCAGCACTTCCCACTCCCACGGAAATGCCCATCACATGTGATAGAAAGAAGCACACTGTGACATTTCATTTTATGTAACACTTGGTGTGCCATAAATTAGTTACACCCAATTAACAAAAACAGTGATCCACATTCCAAACACTCCAATTTGAAATATGTTCAGTGTTTGGGGTTAAAAACTGCTAGAGAAAGCAACTGAGCTTTTAAAAGGTACATCTTCAAAATAGTCTTTAATTTTGGGAAGAACCTCTTAGTTTCCTTTACGTAAAGCACCCCAAACATTTACCTACTTGGAATCACTGGTCACCTCTGAAAACAGAGACTCAGACAATCAGACCCAAACTCCCCCCAAGACCCATTCTTTATGTACAATTATTGATAAATACATTGAGCAGAAAACCAAGAAAGAAAGCAAAGTTACTACAGTGATGTTTTACAGATGTCTGCTTCAAGACAAATGTGTTTATGCATCAAATGCAAGCAGAAACAGATGAAATACTTATGAGTATGTATGGTACAAATCATAGAGAAATTTCCTCTACAAACAGATTTTTCTATTTCTCTTAAATGCCTTTCAAATAACTTTTGTAAAAGAAGCAGTAGCGTGAATACATAACACTGCAAGAATAAACCTTGAAAACATTCCAGAGGAATGTTTCTTTCTGGATAATTTATAGACGGAATAAAAATATTTAACTTTCAAGGAAATAAACTTAATTGGGGTAATGATGGGTGTCTGCTGAATATGAAAATAATACTGTTGAAAATTTTAAGGATGTCAAAATCATGTTTTCTTTTGCCTTTCATCTGACATATTTCAAAAAAAAAAACATAGAAAAAAGAAAAATGAAAAAATGATTTTGTGCGTAAGTTACACATGCAGAATGTTGCAGAAACAAGGTTTTGTCCTTGAAACACATTATGCAGTTCAGGCATTCAAACATCAGTCTCTCATAACTCATAAACATGCCATGAAAGCAAATAGACACTCTTCCATCTTTCTGCCTGGAAGCCACCAAAGAACCTCTGACCCACAAAAAATTCCATCAAAAAGAACCTCTGACCTACAGAAGTTCCATCAAGAGGATCCATCTATGTTAGTTATACATGAGAAATGTTTCTTTCATTAAAGCAAAACAAAAAGTTTAGAAATTAAATATATAGTTCTAGTAGTAGTATAAGCTACTGTATTTTTAACCTGAAAGATGCATGCTTTGTTTCCATCCCTTCACTGGTAAGAGTACAAATCACAAATCTGTTCTGTGATACTTGCCACAGAAAATCCAGAAATATTAGCAGCTATTTCCTGAAAAAGAAGACAAAACAAAGCCCAGGATTCAGAAACCCTTACCCCAATTTATATAAAGCTGGGTCCAGTTCTTCAGGCTTTGGAGAGTGCTTTGAGAAGGAAGGTAGAGACAGAGCATGGCTTCCCCTGCAGGCTGCATTCTAACCAGGAAGCACCAGGAAAGACATCCCACTGTCTTTCCATTAAGTGAGGAAGGGATGACACAACACATCAAATGGAGATATCACCATTGCTAAGGTGATATTTCCTGTGAGAGGTGTGGAAGAGACAGATAACACACCAGTGCCTACCATGGACACCTTCAAAACAGTTCTGTGGCCATTGTGTTTCTTTAGGAAAGGCCTCCAAACGCATATGAGGCAAATCTAGTCACCAGATATATTGAGGGATCCCTGTGGTACCAGCTGGGGAAGCATGTGTGATGCCAGCTCACTTGGAGGGATTTACCTGCAAAGTGCACAAGTCTGGGTGGTCCTTGTAACCTGTGCAGGCAGCACCTGGCCTGTCCTTCCTCTCAGTGAAGGTACTCAGAAGGCTGACAGTCCTTGTGTGGGAGATCCTTCTTAAAACAATGTGAAATAGTTTGCCACAATGGCAAACAATTTTTTTAGGTCTTTTCAAGTCAAGGAAAATGGAGAGTGTGTTACCTTCATTTTCTTTACCATCCACCAGGTCAGGGTTCCCAGATCTCCCAAAAGAGTGGCAGTAGGTCTGCGTCCCACCTTGTCAGAACTGGTTGTTACTCATTAACCCAAAGCCCATCAAAAGCTGTGAGAGTCTTTCCTCTGGTTTCCTTTACCTCTGGAATGTTTTCAAGGTTTATTCTTGCAGTGTTATGTATTCACGCTACTGCTCATTTCACTGTCTCCTGTCCCTGACTTCTATTCTACCAGAAAATCTATGTAGAGGGAAAAGAGCCCTTCCATGTCAGTACACAACTCAGACCCATAAAACCGGGGTATCTCTGTCTCCCCAGACGTGTTTATAAAACACAGAGTTTATTGAGATTCCTCATGCGACTTCAAGGAAGAGCAAGCTAAGTAAACGAGTAGAGGCCAATTTGTACTTTGAATATAAAAGGCAATTTTTATTACACAGCCTTTGAAATGTGAATTATATGTTATGAGATGAGTTAAACTATCATCTCTGGGAAGAGAAGATTTATATTTATTCCTAATAGATACAGTTAGTGATTGATTGGCATAAGTACTTGATTTCTCTTTACTTTTCATTTTCTTATCACCTTTGATTCCTATTATTCTGCCATCATTCAAACTGTGGCTAGAAGTGCAGTCAGGGAGAAGCAAAAACAAAGTTCATTTAGCATCTAGCTTTGGAAATAAATGCTAATAATGCCAATTTAAACTGCTACTGTTATGGTTAGTGTTTAAGTAACAACACAAATATTGGCTTAGGCTGTGGAAGAATCTATATGAAAAATGACACTTCTTTTTAGCAATTCATCACACACCAGTAAATCCCCTTTCAGCTCATGAAAAACCCACACTTATAGACTTGCAGACACAAAGTCCTTTTATGTATTTCTGCTATTTTGATTTTTAATATTTTCGGGGAGGAGGAACTCAGATCGTAATCAATTGTCTTTTCTCCTCAGATAATTTTTTCTGAATGCTGCCAATAGTTCCTCAGCTTGAAACCCTGTCAATATTAATTCCTAATTGTAGCTCAGAAATATTTTATTCCTAATAAACTATTTCAGGATTACATTCCTAATATTATTAAGAAATACATCTGAATTAATGTTAAAAATAGAAGAAAATGAGCTAAAATGAGTGCTAATATGACATGAAGGCTTTTGTACCCTACACAAAGGATCTAATTTTGGTTTTTTTCAAAGGACCTGCACACTACTGCAATATAAACAACCAGTATTACCCATTTAAAAATATGTATTTCCATCATTACTGGGTTTGCAACAAAAACATTTTTGAAATGAAAACCCAACCTATCTCCAAACCCCTGTTTTTCAAAAAATCAAACACCCTGTTATTAGAAGCAATTTTTGCAGGTGTTGAGACAACACAGTGACAGAAAACAAAAGGTAATAAGTACTCTTTCTAAATCAATATTGGAGAATTGTTTCAGTACAGTGTCCCACAGCTTTCAGGGAAAAAAGAAATCACCTGTTTTGAGCTGCCAAAATAATAAATTGAAACAGGAGTTCTGACCAGTAAGCACAGAGCTGTTAGTAGGGGCTGACAACAGCACTTTAACACAGACATTGATTCAAATGATAGCGTTGACCTGGAACTGCAGATTGCACCCTAATAATTTATCCCAGACAGGGCATGGAATGCTGCAATGGCCCTTGATGCTCTACAAGGAGGTAGTGCAGCATCTTGAAAAACTGCTGATCAAAAGTACCATTTTCATGGATTTATATTGCCATGCATAAAGACAAAGATCACGAGAGCAAAGTGGCAAGAAATGAGCAGGTGAAACAGGAGTTTATAAGTGCAAATATAACTCTGGTCCTTACTTGTCAAAAACTGTTTTTGCAAGGCAGTGCTGAGGACCAACAGAAACATAAATTGCATGATAATTAGATATCCAGTACAGAGCTGTTCCAAAGCTCCCCTGTGTTTTTCATGGGGGGAAAGGTGGAAAGATGCTCCAGCCTACACTGGAACACTTCTTTTATGAGTGCATAATTCTAGAAAATATTATTCTCTATTCAAATTTGTTAAAATAATATAACTTGATTGAGATCAATTACAACTGGTTTCAATAATGCATAAAGATGCAAATATGGCTTCCTTTAAGAATAAGCGGGGCCTTGGTAGCTTTTAAAATGTTGATTAAGTCATATGGGGAATAACATGATGGACAATTCAAACTTTCTGAGCTATAAAACAGAAAGTATTTGATGTGGTAGGTCTGGGTGCAATGCAACAGCGTGGAACAGGAGCACAGGCATTTAAACACTAACTGGGATTTGCCAGAGTTCCAAAACAGGCAATCTAGAAAGGCAACTCTAGCAATTACCTATAAAGACAATTTAGATCCTCAGCCCACTCATCAGGAGCAGAGGAGGTTTGGACACCAAAAATTATATTCAAACAAGTGAGAAGGCCAAAATCATCAGGAGAATTCACACTTTTGTTTATTTACAGATTCCTAACTTTATTTCAAATGCATTTACCTGGCTGTGCATTTGATAAAGTGTTTTTTAAAGGCATAGCTTTGCAACAAAATACCATTTGGATTACAAGCTCTTCCAAACTGTCATTCATCTTACAATAGTTAGTCACTGGTTTAACTGCACTATAATTAGCCCAAATAACAGGTTAAGTCATGGTGCTAGACTTCAGCCTGTGTTTTGCAGGATAAGAACTGAAATATTCATCTCTGTCAGATGCTGATCCCTGATAAACCCTAAATGGGATCATCTTTCTGAAGCAAATTATTTAGTCTCTTAAAAGACATATGGCATTCTGCACCTTGGAAATGTATGGGACACGTGTAAAATGCCTAAAACTCAAAATACCCTTTTCCTTGTATAGATTCAATAGAGACAACTTGGATGTTAACTCCAATGAGATTTTTTTAAAACTCCAAAGCTCCAAATATAAAACTGCATTTAAATACGTCTATCTGAAGTGCTAATTAATTAGGAAGTTTTTAATTTCTGAAAGCAGCATTGTTAACAACAATGAATACACTGTTAAAGGCAAAAAAGAAAAAAAAGACCCTGATGAAAAGCTTAAAGATGAGGTGACTATAGGTGCCCAGAGACTGAAATAAAATTTAAAAGTGCTTCAGGTCTTTGTTTTTTAAGAATTCACTTTGTGGAAATCACTTTGGATTCTTTTTTTTTTTTCTTTCACATTATGATCCTGCTTTGGCTAGACATTTAAACACACAGTCTAATTTAAATGGGTTTATAATTTTATAGAAGTTAATAACATAGTTGGAGTTTTTATTTATTTATTTTCCAGTAGGGTGGCAAAGACTTAGAGGGTTTTTATTCCCCACCTTATTGACCTGAGTAGCTGTAACACTTCAGTTCTCTTTGGCATGAATCACTCTTCAGAATTTATTTTTGGTTCGGGAGTTGATACAGCTACCCAGTAGTAAGTAGCTCCATATCTTCTGAGAAACCTGGAATACCTTACCTGGCCTTTGAGTACTAATTCAAAGATTCATAAGATCGTGGAATCCGTAAGGCTGGAAAAGACCTCCAAGGCCATCAAATCCAACCTTTGACCAATCACGACCTTGCCAACTAAACCATAGCAGTGAGCATACACAAGTCCATGAGCATTTATCCCTCCTCTCAAAATTACTATTTGGAAGTTTAAATATTTAAACAAAATGAATGCAGGGTTTAGGAATACAAAAAATCTGCCAGTTTGGACATCTGTAACATTAGAGCTGTTCTACAATACAGAAAAAACCAAAGCTCCTACAAAGTCTGGAGGAAAGAGCTTAGTAAGAGTTTTTGTATTTTCCAGAGTGGATAAAAGATATCACTGAGAACTTAGACTTCATTTGACAGGGGATTTCTGCATATGGGAAATTTGCTTTTGAGTTGCTGATCTATTAGAAAGGCTTATTAAATACCAAAACCAGTCAAAACAGTCAATCACAAGGCAGATATTAATAGAAAACTATGTGTTATTAAAATAATTGATAGTCCATCACAAGTTTCCTGATGTTATTATTGATGCATTTGGCAACAGTAGGTGCTTTTAATTTTCTCTCTCTTTTAATTTTCCTCTGCATTTAAAGCAGGCTTTCAATTTGCAAAAAATTTACATGTTAGTAAAAAAAAATAAAAAATAAGGCAAGTAAAATTTTAGGGAAAAAAAACCCCCAAACTATGTGTCTTTTTATCACTAGTTTGAATGGAAACCTAATAAAATATAAACAGCTCCTTCTTTTTAGGCAATTCTTTTTATAGAGAATTCTGGGTTCTTTATTATTCCCTACGTTTGCACTTGGTGCTGTTTCCTTATTTTCTTCACTGAGTTCTTGCAAATTATACTGCTTACATTTTTACTTCTGTCTGTGAATATTTCCAGCCTCCTCTGCTTAGTTGCAGCTAATTAATTTTCCTGCTTCCGTTGCTCTTGTTCTGCTGGTAGGTTTGTGCTCAGACACATCCTGCGAGCACTGGAATCATCTCCATCCTTGTGGCGTTGTCATAGATACACACAGAACCATTTATTGTTGGAGAAATGCAGAGAAATAGTTGCCCAGTGTTCTGCTCTTTCCTGTTTATCTTTTAATTCAGCCTGGTGCCACTGGTCATCAATGGCTCGCTCCCCTCTCGCCCGTCACCTCCGCTAATGAGGGGAACATCTGTGCAAGTGGCAGATGTGGCCCAAACGAGACAGGGCTCGTTATGTCCCTGCTCAGGGACCAGCCAGAGAGCCAGGGTGGATCTGGCTCTTTGAAAGGGCAGAGGGACAGTAACTCCTGTTATAACTGGTCCCAAAACCTGAAGATATTCAGTTTTAAGTTTTGAAACCTTTGTATTTTTCATTATCTACAGAGGGAATGCAAAAACTGGAGACCTGGTGCTCTGCCAATCTTTGTTGTCTCTGTTGGAACCATGGTCTCCTATAGAAAGGACTTCAAAGTTCTTTGTTTTTTTCAAAACCAACAAGAGCTTAGTGGTTAGAATATTTCTCTTCTATTCTAGCTGGAGTTGCCCCAGGTCCTAATCTCAGCTGCAAATGCAGAATCTATTTCACTGATGCCTGTTACACAAGTTTGTTTTGTCCATTTAGCCTGTATATTGCTTAGAGTGAGAGAGAACACATTTTGGAATTGCTGTTTTTGTATTAATATATTGTTGTGGTAATAGTAGTTGATGCTATTGTTGTTATTATTATTGTTGCTATCATTATTGTTGTTATTATTATTACTCTTTTGTTTCTCTATGGGATTCAGTTCAATCCTGCAATGACATAAGTTAAAGCCTTAGAAGACTGGGTTAACATTGGCAAAGATCCTTTACACCACTGCACAAATGAGTCTTGAATTTTATTTATGGACAAACCTCCCAACAACCTCTCAATTACTGCAACTTGCAACACATCACAGGTGAATCAGAGGAGCAAAAATTCCCTTTGGTGCTTTCTAGAAAGGAAAAAAACCCACTAAAATCGGTATGAAAGGTAAGTCCAGATTCATTGGACATGAAATGTTAACATTGACTTCCATTATAGGGTAGGTTTTTACTCTTTATTGATAAAAGTAATTTAATCTAATTTGAAGAGTGTCTTCATAGTGAGAGTAGGGTAAAAAGATTTCTGCTTCATGGCAGACAGTGATTTCCTCTCAGATAAATTTCTAGCCTCCTTTGATCCAGACAGTCTTAGGGTATTCTTATATTAAAAAACTTTAAATTTCAGTGCAACGTACCAGTTTTAAGCTTTGTCCCATGCAAAGCCTGAAGCTTAAACATTCTGTCAGAAAAGTCTCTCTCAGGTTGCCAGCAACTCAGTAACTGCACTAAGGAAACAAAATTTTAATTTGTTTTTGAACTCCTGAAGGACTGCCTTTCATGTGCATTTGGAATAACTAAATTCTGTTTCTCTGTAAGCTGGGATTGACTGGAGTCTTTAGATAAAAGTGTTTTGCCCAACTTCTGAGGTAAGGATCCTGTATCAACGGAATACCATCCTCCAGGAAGAGTTGCTGTAGGAAAGGTTCTCACTATGGAGCCTCTACAGCATCTATATATAGTTATAAAAGCTTGCTGCAAATGAATAGTGCTATAGAAATGTGAAATATAAATAATCATCATAATTAATGGGCTGTGCTCTTGCTGCAGCCCTCAGTTTATAAGCTTATCTCAGTTTGGATATTTTTCTACCCCACATTTTCCTCTGTTATTCCTTAATTGCTCTGGTAAAGTTCTTCGAGTTTGACTGTTCAGAACATTTTCTCACCAAACATATTTAAAAGGAAAAGATCAAAACATTTTGATTAAATCTATTATCAAATTTTTAAAAATGACATTTGCTTTGTGTGAACTGTTTCTTAGCCATTTTCAAAACCCCTTTTTATATAGAGCACAGGATTTTTTCCCCCCTCTTTTATAAATAGGGAAACTGAGTTAGACTGAAGGGAGTATCTGCAGTTTTCTAGATGCAGTACGAATTTGGAAACAAAGTACAAAGAGGGTCCAGTTTTCAGAGCTTTTAGAATTTGCAGCAGTTTTTAAACTCTATAAGAGCTCTTGAATGTTATGGACACCTTCAATTCGTGTTCTTTCAACCCTGCTCATCTGCCTGAGTATGGATGAGAGCAGCCACTTTGTTTAATTCTTCTGAGCTGGAATTCATGGCATTAATGCTGGATTCAGCCCCAGCACTTGACCATACACTCATCACACCATCCTGCACTCAGGTGCTCAGAGATAAGAAGGTGCCTACACCAGAGTCCAGTACTCAGGAAGCACAATTTCACCACACCTTATGTATAACCCAATCTAATATATTAGAAAAGACAATGTGAGATATTGTGATGTTTCCTTAAATCCATCTGGAGTATGACCAGTGACCCGTGTATATGCAAAAAGTAAAGTCTGCTCTTCAATTCCACTTTATTTTTTTGGCAAAAGTACTCGATCTTCCTTGTTGTAAATTTCATCTCTATAGAAGAAAGGAAAAAAGGGCTTTAAGTCCAACCTGTTAGTGTTGCTTCATGCCAACAACATTTACCTCCCTCAATTTATTACATTTTTTTCTTGCACTGCTCTGCCCAAAACCACTCTCCCTTTTGCCATTGATTGCTATAGCAACCAGAAAAACCAGGAAGAATATTTCCATATTTGCATTCATGAAGAGGAGTAACCGGGCTGTCGTTTGAGCCAGGTTCTGCCTAAAACAGATGTGTGCTGGGGTCTAAGAGCATGGGATGAATAGCAGAAAACCCCTGTGAATTGACTGGAATTTGAACTGGAGCTTTGGAATTATAAACCCTTAGGAATTAGAAAACTCCTGTTGGAGTATTTCATGTGCTAAATTAAGCAAGACCCAGAAAGCTTTTTAGCTGATAGTGAGTATAAATCTTGTGAGATGGTAGAAGAGGAGGCAGAGGCAGCCCTGGAAAGTACCAAAGGGCTGGATGGAGCAGGCCAGTGGTTACTGACAACATTCCCAAATGTACAATATTTGAAAGGTGTAGATAGAAGGTTGGAACTGAAAAGACCCACCTTTGGTACCTCAGTAACTTGTCTGTTGTGCTTTAATTCTTAAATATATTCTCATGTCCGGTGACTTGTTCATTTCTTTCATATTTTCTCCTCTGTTAGATTTTAGATTTCAGATACTTGGTGCAAAATAACAACTTTGTTTTCTTGCATTTCAATATATTGTATTAAGTTAACATCCATACCTGCATGGAAGAACAAAGAAAATATTTTACAATAAATTTTCACCCTAAAGAAGGGGGAAATCAAGGAAATATACACAATAAAATGTGAAAACTTCTTAAAAAATCAAAACTACTTCTTCTGTCCACTTTTAAACATTCATTTAGAAGGTACTACCACAGTGACACAATGTTAGGAGGCACTCTTCTGTCAATTTAAAGGAAGGTTCAGAAAGGAAAAAATGACCTTGTAGCCTACAAAGTCTGAATTGAAGCAATAAAAAAATAAGTAGTACAAACTAAAAGGTTGTGCTATTAGGAGCTAATAAGAACTTCTGGTAATGGCTGTGAACTCAGCATACAGATAAGATGACAACGATCTGGATGTACCTGTAAATCACAGGATGACAGTAAGTCAGCAGGGTAACATGTCCATGGAAAAGTCTAATGGGATCCAAGGTTGGCTCAGAAAAAACAATGTTAATGGAGATCAAAAATCTTATTTATCAAGCAGCTCTGGTAAAACCTCGACAGAAGCAGTGGATACATTTCATAAAATATGATCTTGAAATGGAATAAATAAATATAAGCCTCATGAAAAACTAAAGAAATTAAAACTTCAATGGCATTTAAAAAAATAAGGCCAGAAGAGATTCTCATCCCAGCAATGTAGGCATTGGGATTGGACAGGAATCACTGACAAGAAATAAAAACTGCAATATGATAAAGGCTGGCATAGGAACTAGACCATAACATTGGCTCAGAATAAAAATAATGAGAATTTCTGGTTATTTGAGTACTGAGTTTCTGAAACAAATTTAAAATAGGAGGGAACGAGTGAAAAATGCTCTGTGATGTATTAATCCTCTGTCAAATGTAATAAGATATTTGACTCCCCCTGAATTCAGTGCCTGTTAAGCAGTCACACACATTCAAGAGGAGCTGTATCCATGTCTGGACAGGGTGGGTCCGTTGTTTGCCTATGAAAGAAAGAGCTGAGGTTCCATGTTTCTCTCATAGAGGGAACTTGGACAATTGCTTTGTCTGATTGGCTGGATCAAATATATCACTGCATGGATGGTGTCAAAACTTGGCACAAGAAGCTGAGATTCTGAGATTTCTGACCCTTTCTGAGTCCCTGAGATTTCTTCTCCCACTCCTTCAGTCCACTCAAGTACTGCTGTCTTCACGCCCATCTACACAGAGATGATGCTGTCATTTTGTCTGGAGATAATAGAGATTAAAAATGAAAATCAAACAGGTAAACAAAAATTGGATTTTCTGAACCAAATTGCTGCTTTGGACACAATAAGTCAGTTACAATGGACTTTTTAACACATTAACCAGCAGTGAACTTCATTATCAAAAGGAGAGAGGGGAAGAACATGTTGATCTTTCAAGTTTTCTGAAGATGAAACAGAAAACTTTTAAGAGCCTTCTTCAGCAAAAATCAAGTGTCTTCTTGGGAAATGAGAAGATAATCACTCAGATGAGCTACTTTCCACTTAATGTTTATGACGTTTTCCTTGACAGTTGCTGAGCCAACCTAAAATTTCGAGTTGCTGGGGAGGGGAGTTCTATCCCAATAACTTTTTGGCTCTTCACCTGACAATATTGATCAGGCCCTGTTCTGAGAGCATGAGAGTCTGTTCAGGCTGGTCCCAGCCATGCACAAACAAGAATACTCAGACATATATATATCTATATATATATATCTATATATATCTATCTGTTTATAATATAAACAGACTCCTTCTTATTCATGCTGCCCAGGACAGAGGTCACCTGCCGCTGTTCACTGTTTCAGTTCCATCTCTTCAACTCTGTGTCCCAGCAGCTACAGAAATCACAGGTATTTCAGTGGTATTGACTAAAAATTGAATGAGGACTGAAATTAATGGGTAGATATAGATTAGATACAGATATAGATATAGATGTTTCTAGATATAGGTATATAAATATAAAGGTATATAGGTATATCAATATATAGGCATAGATGATATATCACATTAAAGTTGGAAGTTTCAGAGTCCCATCATGATGAGAGCTGACAGGAAAAAGGATTACCTTAGAGTGGTGTGGTTATGCCATAGAAAAGACAAAACCCCAAAGAAAAGCAGTTTATCCAGGTCCCAGACTGAGTAAGGGGCTGAATGAAAAATAGCACCTCTACTTTTACAACTCTTAGTTTCATTTTGGGTGTCTGGTCTTCTTCCTTTTGTTTTTGGGTTTTTTTTTTCTTTTTTCTTTTTCTTTGGACTCCTAATCATAGCAAGAAACAAACAATTAAGAAACAAACAATTCAATCTACATTTCAGATTTACAGAAGGAAAAAAGGTCTTCTGAATAAACATAGTTTAATTACAATTTTTTCCCCTAGCTCTCAAGGCTCATGCTGAAGACTCACACTACCACTTTTTGTGTCACAGTGTATATTAAATGCAGGAAATCAATCTGAGATATATTATTAGTTTAGGAGAATCTATGTACAATTACTTTTTGAAAATTACAGCATACTTCAAACTGTAATAACTGTGCCTCTTTATAGAAATGGGGGTTATAATCTAGCCATTAAAATTCCATAACCAACTGCTTCCAGCTATTCACATGCATGAAACACCACACAGCTTCCAATTTTTATTATTTTTTTTTATTAAATTTGCCATTTTCAGGCTCCTACAGAGAGTCATTTCCTTGGAAAGCATCTTCATCTAAAAAATATTTCAGTATGCCACAAAGAATATCAACAAAGACAAATTGTACCACATCTCAACATAATCAAATGCTTATTTATTAATCTGTTGAAAAGCTGATCAAGATGGAATGAGCTGAAGTTCTCTCAAAGCAAACTAGAAGATAAAAGTGAGGGGAACTCTGGGATGACACGAGTTTTAAAATGTAGAAGCAGGGCTGATCTCATTGTTGCAGCCACACACAATAATCTGTGAAATTAGAATTGGACAAAAGGCTGTTGTGAACACAGGATGATTCATAGGCACTTTGGATTGTGTAAAGGATCACCAATAAGATTACTTCACAGTATTTTTAATATATTTAGAGAACTGACCTGACACCTGGTGTCCAGGGTGGCTGTAGCTCCAGTCTTTGTGGTGTATAAGACCCTGATCCTATCCAGGTGTTTTCCAGAAAGTCTTGCCTTATCTCATCTATAACACTATATTACATTATCCTCTATGAGGATTTGGGTGCTGTACACCATAAAAACAAGAACCTCAAGAGTTTAAAATTTAAATACACTGGAATTCTCAATACTTTGTAGAGAAAGGTTGGCAAAATTCCTACCTATTTTGATAGACTTGGGCACATTGCTGTTATTGCTATTTCTGAGCTGAGAACATCACAGAAAAAGAAATTCATAGGCAAATGTATTATCAGACATATGGACAACATTAATTTAAAACAAACTGTGGGCTTTACATAAAGTTCAGACAAAATGCCAATAGGATTCCAGTTTCACCTTGGAATGACACTTTCAGAGCTGGAACAACCAACCTAACTGCTGTGTTAATCACATTGATTTTCTCCTGCACTTTGTTTCAAACAGTGATCTGTGAATGACTGATGTCCATAAAACAATAGAAGGAAACCCATGAAGTGACTGCAGGAATATATTTAAGATAAAAATAAAGTATATTCTGCCCCCTCCCAAGCACATGAATTGAGTCAAAATGACAGGATAACTAAGAACAGGAAATGTATAATCTTTCAGCAATTGTGAACAGCTTCTCATTTTTTTAGTTCTGCTTTCCTGAACACCACTGTGGTAACAACCTCGTGAAATTATTCATGGCTTTTAGAGAATATACAAGTTCACTTTATCAATTATTCAGTCATCAAGATTAGGCATGTACCTGTAACTGGACAGGGTGCACTAAGAAATGACCACTGTATAAGGCCAAATACTCCGACTTTACTCCGTTCTTCCAATATTTGGAAGGAGCCCTGTGGATTGCAAAGGGCTCAGAGTTTCTGTTTGGACTCAGCATTGCAAATTCTCCTCTCTCTGGAAGAAAACAGCTCTCTACAGCATCTTTTTCTAGGCATTACTTAAAAAAAAAAAAAAAAAGATTCTTGAGGAAAAATGCAGGGTTTAATCTCACTTTAATGACTGCATTCTGTGGAGGGGAAGTTGTATGATGGATCATTAATAATTTGAGGTAAAATTTGTGACGTTATCTCCCCTAAATGTGTGTTTCTTTTTCCTTCTCCACCTTATGTAAATCCACTTTGTCATAGATGCACTCATGTAACATTCATCTGGATTATGTGCTGTAAATTCAATATTTATCCTATATTGCAAAAAAATATTTCTTTCCAAATTATTAATGCTGCAAAGACTATCCTGTTCCTGATCTCTAAGTGTTACACATCCATCAGTGTAATTTCTAAAATGGACAATCAATTAATCCTGCCTTCATTTATTAAAAATCAAACAAACAAATAAATTTAAAAAAAAAAATCAAAACCCAGAAACGATGCATAACAATCCTGTGAATTCCTGTTTTGATACTGTCATTAGCAATTCTTTCCCAGATTAGCACATTCATAAATTGTTTTCTAGTATTTCTTTAGCACTACTTTTTTTTTTTTTTTCATGTGCAATATTTGAAAGATAGGATAATGTAGGGGTAAATGTATGGTATTAAAACTCAGAATATATAACTTTCCTAGTTCTGGCAAAGGGTGGTTTCATAAACTGCAGAAAGTCCCTTAATTTCTCCATCCACAAGCTGCAGGTATCTGACTACCACTCATTTCAGTTATAGCTATGCAGTCATATATACTGCAGGTTTTCTGCATAATTTAATTTAGTTTATCATGAGTTTACAATACTTTTTCTAGTCATGAATGTCTGAATGAGAACCTGCAGGAAAGAGACTGTCTTATATTCTCTGTTTGCACTAATCCTGCTGTAATGGGCTTTCTAGTGGAAAAAGACTTCTAGGGGTGCATTTGTAGGAATGATAAATACCAAAAATTTAAACTTAATGAAACTATCCATTTCAATGAGACATCACCATGTTACTGAGAGAAGTTAAACCAGGGAAACGTTTACAGATCAGGACATTAAAGGCAGTGTTGAGCTTTCTATAAGGTAATACTGTGTAACAAGACTGTGATGGAAATTGGTGTGACAAAGTACTCACTTAGAACAGTAACCAGTTTAGCAGGGGGAATATAATATTCACCAATTTCAGTCTTTTAATAAAGTATTAGCATAGTTTTGATATTTTAGTTCTGAAGATAAAATACATCGTTCCTATTAAGACCACATTTTTATTGCTATTATTATTATTCAAAAAAGTTGAGGATCAAAAAATAAGTTGTACTGAGACACAGAAGTGAAAAGGCAAAACAGATGCAGATACTGGTAAGTCTGTAATTCCGTACTGAATTGCCATCAGTGAAGAAGTGCAAATAATACCAAACTTTGAGATAAACTTAATTTTAGTCAGTCTATAGTCTTATTTAAGGCTGGTCTTGAAAGCTGACACTCTATAAATCTGAGGTTTAGGTTACTCACCTGTTTTTAACTATAAAGAATATTATCCAAATTCAACCAGTTACCTATGGCAATGGCATTGCTACCTCCTGGGGCATTCAGTGGCTTTCTGGGAAGGTGCCCCTGTCCATGGCAGGGGGTCAGAACTGGGTGATCTTTGAGGTCCCTTCAAAGCCAAACCACTGTATGATTTTGAAGTGGAAGATATGCACATTAGTTAGTCCTGGCTCAACCAGTGACTTTTTAGATGGCCTTAAAAAGTTACTGTGGGATCTTTTTCTAAAATAACAAAAGTTCCCCTGCTCAGTCTGGCTTTTTAAAATATTCATGTTCAAGGTTATTAAAATGGGCCAAATGCTGTAAAAACTTGTCATAGCCTGTAATTCTGTCCAAAGTCTGTGACTGGGCCAAATTAGGATATTTCTGTCCTCTGAAAACCTGCAACAAAGACTTTGTTTCCTTTTGGGTTTTGCTTGTGTATTTGGTTTAGGAGCAAAATCTTTAAAAAACTCTCTGGGAGATAAAGAGTGAAACCTTCCTGCAAAGTTTCAAATATTCTGCATTATAATACAAATATTTTGAGTAGATTAAATATATATGTATGTATATGTGGAAGATAAGTAAATAAGCTATACATCTTGGGGGTAAGATTTAATAAAAAACCCCTCAAGTGTAAGGGAGGTGAAAAGAGGAAATAGAGGATTTGTTGCCCTATTCAGCACAGTTCTTTACAACAGTATGATTTCATACTCTAACTTTTTTAATGAAATGGATTTTGATCAAATGTAGCACTCAGGAAATGTGAGATTAATGCCTTTGACAGAAGCAGAAAACAGAGTAAATAGGAATTACACAGGTTTCATGAGAAAGCTCAGCTACTGCCCTTTAATGTGATCTTTCGACTTTTGTTATCGACTCTAACTCCTCAAACTGCCAGCTATGTCATTTCTATTTTTTTGGAGCCATTTTACAAGTAGTATGAATGAGGCCACCACAGTCATGGGAGGTGAAAGGTTGGGCTGAGTTCAAATAAGTGTGTTCATTTTTCCCTGGTTTACAAAACACGCAGTCCATAGAACCCTGTATTAAGTTTGAAACAATACCATGAAATATATAAAATAAAAATCAAATATATATTCTTTAAAAAGAAATAAAATTATATTTTATAGAGAGCAAACATTATCTGCACTTCATGGAGTTTCACTCCAAACACCAGATCACCATTAGAAAGATTTTTCTAGGGTGGATGTTCACTTTTGTTATTTTTAAACTGAAACAATATTAACTTATGGTCTTCAGTTTGAAAAAATCTGTAGCAATGTTAACAGATTTAGATAAAATGTGGGTGCAGGCAAGATAGAACTTTATCTGTAGGATACACAGAATCATAGAACCATAAAGGCTGGAAAAGTCCTCTAAGATCACCAAGATCAAGCATCAACCCAGCACCACCACCATGATCACCACTAAACCACATTCTCAAAGAAGATACAGCAGATCTTGAAGGATCACCTGCTTTGTTTGTCCATTTTCCATTTGGAATGAAAAAGGAACCAAAACTCCCTGGAACATTACCCTTCAGTGATGATGGGTCAGCAGCCTCCAGAAATTCATCTGAGACGAAAGCTCAGGAAGACTTTTACTTCTGTGAATTAGAATTAAAGCCAGTCAGAAATCTTCCAGAAAAAAAGATTTTGTTGTAAAATGACTTCTTATAGAAACAAACAAACAAACAAACAAAAACAAACAAACAAACAAAAACAAACAAACAAACAAAAAAAATCACAGAAATTTAGCCAAATCTTCTTACAAGTATTTTTTAAGACCCTGCCAATGGTCTGGAAGAAATCTGGAAGTGAAGCTGTTTTCTAAATAGTCTGATGTTACAAGCAATTTCCTAGGTGATGGGTGACCCATGTTCAAACCGTCTATTGTCCTGATTTGAAGCTGAAAACAACTGTCACTTTCATGAGGTCGAAACGTTTTTTCCAGCTAGCTCTCACACTATCTTCTTGATAAGATGAGAAATGCTGTTTGCTAAAGAGCATGACAAGATGGAATAGCTTTTTGGAAGTAGAAACGGTAACTTACGACTCTCAGTGCATTTATCTGTGGCTCTCAGTTTACTTTGTCACACAGTAAAAATAGTTTATCCAATGAGAGGGATGTCAGATCAAGTGTCAGGAGGAAAAACCCACATTAGTGTCATGAGTGTCACCCCACAGACCAGCTTTGGATCCAGGACTGTGAATAAAAGTTTTGGCTTCTGCTTTATATGAATTTGTCTGCTAGCTTCTATTGAGGAAGGGAATTTTTTTCTTCACTTTTTATGCACTTCTTATTGCATCATTTTTATTTGATATTAAAGAGCTGTCGCTTTGAATTTTGGAAGTGGCTACAAATCAACAGCACAATTTAGGATTCCTTTTCTCCTTTTATTTGCAAGTAACAGTCACTTTTGAAAGCACTCCTTACTGCAGTCGCACCACGAGATATATTTACTGTATAACACATTCACCTGCAGATGGATAAAAGTCGAACATACCCAGAGGAAAGAGGGTAAACAGTTGTAAGTGCTTATCTGTACAATTAGCAACATTTAGTTTTAATAGATAAATTACTAGCTAAAATCTTTGTTCCTTTAAGAAATTACTTAGACCAATGAATGCCCTTTTTAAAAACTTTATCTACTACACCAGCTGTAGAAATGTAAACTTTTAGCTGCAGCTGCATATAAAGTAGTGAATAATTTATCTTGCTCTTATCTCTTTTCCCTCTCTTACATAACTGTTTTTCACTAGAGATTGGCAGATTTGAAAGTGATAGTATTACTTAAAGCTATAGATTTTATAATATGCTCTCATGTTTATGCTGGATAATTAAATGTCACTTATTTATTTCATATTCAATCCAAAAGTCACGAGATACATTCCAGAAAAAACATTCAATCTTGATTTTTACTGCAGAAGCATCTACCATTTCCCTTTGTAGTTTATCCAGCAGTTAATCACCCCCACTGTAGCACAGGTATAATGTGAATGTATGCATGGAGGGAGTGGGACAGACAGAGCTGATAAACCTAAAAGGAATTCCAGTGAGGAGCTGTTAGAGTTTGAACCCCTGAACCTTTCTCATATATGCAAGCAGGCTCCACAGTCAGTAATTTCAAATTCTTATCATAGCTTTAATCTGTGTTCTTTTTGCAAGTCTTTTTACTTTTTCTTCGCACGTTACTATGAGCACCAATACAGGCTTCATTATTTCTTTTTCTAAAATGGACAGAACATATTAAGAAGAGTTTCTTTTGCTTACAGTGTTACTTTCAATGTTAATATCTGTCACACTATTTGTCTTTTGAGGGGTAGTGGTTTTTTTGAATGCATAATTTACACAGTATACTTTGTAAATAAAAACAGAAATACTATCTTTAAAGGTACCAGTTATGCAAGTGATGTCAGATTTCATCTTCCATATGCTGGTTTATTGAATAAATAATCCACATTGAGATAAAGTATATATTTTTACTCATTTCTTAAATTGCTCAAATACTTTGCTGAAGAAATCTTCCTATAATCTGATTATAAGGATGATCTGTTTTAAGATTTAAGTATTTTGCCTAACATCTCCAATCACATATAAACAAAGTTCAATTTATGTTGATTTTTTTTTTCTGAGCAGACAAAATTTAGTGAGAGCATATACATTTTATTAAGTAAGGAGAGATTTTTGATCCATGCTAGTGCACTATCTGCCTCCAAACACCACACCTGTACTCACACTGAGTTGCTCCTCACATGCAGTGAACAGATGAGCTTGTGAAAATAGCATTCTCTGGGGCCCTATTCTCCCCAACTTAGTAACTACGTTTTTGTTTTGATGTTGCACAGGAGATCCAAGCTTCTACCAGGACCTCAAACTGCAGGAAACTGTGGAAGAGCAGAAGAAAAACAGAAGCCCCATCCTGGAATGCTCAGTAACAACACCCCCTCACAGAGCTGCAAACAGGGCGGGCACTGAAGATGTGAGGGTGATCATGTTAATTACAGCTACAGGTGTGACTATCATTTATCAATCAGTAACAGCACAGAAAAGCAGTGAATTAAATATCCAACTTCACCAGCTCTGTGATACTTGGAAACCTTTCCCTTGGATGTGGCAGATGTTTAATAAGTGTTTTCAAGAGGCCAGTGAGGGGTTGTTACCTATGACTCTCTACCAGAACTCCAGACGAATGAAAAGGAACCCTTAGACAGCCAACACTGCACTTTTCTACCTCCAGACTGTACATAATTTCAAAGTAGTTACACAAACTCGGATGCAGATGCAGACAAAGGTGCTTCTTTCTGACCTGCAAACTGTCTGTTTGGACATAAAGGTGTCTGAGGTAGCATGCATTCAATTTTTATTTTTTTTTAAATGAAAACACATCACACCATCTCAATTGCAACACTGTGATGGCTGCAGCTGTGTGGTTTGTGCAGTACAATTCATCAGTGTGAATTGCTTTGCCCATAGACTGTGTGAATGTGAATGCCTGTCCCTCTGCAATTTTCCATTCCTTGCTTTTTATTGTTGACTCCATTTTCTTCTGCTCTTGAAAGTTAAATCCCTTTTGCCTCCTAACACGTAAGATTATTTTGCACTGAAGTATGTAAAAAATGTACTGATATGAGCTGAATGCTGTTCTGAACACTTGTGAGATACAGTCTTTCTTGCTCTCTAGATAATCCAGAATAATAATGTGTTCCTGAATGCTTTACAATGCCTGTTTTGGAGAAGATATCACTCAATGTATGTATGTCACTCAGGCAGAGTTTTCTAGTACAGTTTAAACATTAGATTTTTGTTAACCAATAAAATTTAAAATACTTAAAAAATATTAATAAGTCTAATAGTATAGGGTTGGAAAGAGTCTAGTGGATGAAGATTGTGCTATCACACCACTGCCATCCTAATTTTCTCTACATCCTCAAATGGTATTTTCGTTAAAATAGGTTATTTCCCTCTTTCCTCACTCTCTTCTTACCCATTCCTTTCCAAAGCTCCACTGATCCTATGACAAGAAACCTTCTTCTAATTTCCAGCCTAAATTTATTCATAGCCAGTTAATTCCCATTTGTTCTTATGACAACATTGTCCTTTAGCTTAAATAGTGCTTCTCCTTCTCCCATGTTTACCCCTATGATATATTTATAGACAGCAATCATGTCTCTTCTCAGCCTTTGTTTGGCAAGACTAAACAACCTCTGCTCTTCCAGTCTCTTCTTGTAATGAGACTGCCCCTGTGAATCAGGGCTTGGGAATTAGGGCCTAATTGAAAATGCGAAGCAAGAAACAAGGAAAATCCTGTGGAAAAGAAGTTGTTCAGAGCCCCTGCCTGAGCTCTTCCACCTTATTTAAAGTAAATGACTGATTTTGTTCCACAGGTATCTCAAATGTTTAGGTTTAATCTTTATTTTGTCTGAAAGCTATGCAAAGGAGCATATTACTGAACAGTCATTTTCAGCACAGCCAATCTCCCAAATCCAAATTACTGGATTGGTGCTCCCTGGCAGAGACATACTTATTCAAGCTCAACTAAATGCACTCAGATGGACCACAAAACCCATTAGCACTGTGTAAGTATTATAAGGCTTGGAATATTTTTCATTAGGCAAGTAGCAGCACTGATGAGTTCTTCTTCATGTAGCAGACCATGTGGGGAAGAGAGCTCTACATGGTGACTTGCAGAGATGCAGGACAGGAAAACATACCTCTGAGGGTTGGGGTTTTTTGTTGTTGTTGTCTATATGTTGACTTTTTTGAATAATGCTTTGAAAAGATGTAAAAATTAGCTTTTCAAGCAGTGCTGATTTCTACATCGAGAGAGTGTGTCACCCTTCTCCAGCAACATACTGCATTTTCATAAATTGCACCAAAAACATGTGGAACACCCTTATATAAAATTGAGTTCACGACAACCTAAAGAACCTGAACATACATAAGTTTATGGGACTCAGTGAGATGCATCCCAGAGTCCTGAGGGAATTTTCTGATGTAGTTGCCAAGCCGCACTCCGTGATATTTGAAAAGTCATGGCACTCAGGTGAAGTCCCAGGTTACTGGAAGAGGGGAAATATTGTACCCATTTTTAAAAACAATAGAAAGGAGGACCCTGGGAACTATCATTCTGTCAGACTCCCCTCCATGCCTGGGAGATCAGGCAACAGGCTCTCCTGGAAGCCATGTTAAGGTATATGGAGAACAGGGAGGTGATTTGGGATAGCCAGCATGGCTTCACCAAGGGAAAGTCCTGCCTGACCAGCTAAGGGGTCTGCTACGATGGAGTGACCACATCAGTGGACAAGGGAAGGGCTATGGATATCATCTACTTGGACTTCTGTAACCCTTTGGCATGGTCCCCCACAACTTCCTTCTCTCTACATTGGAGAGATGGATTTGATGAGTAGACCGTTAGGTGGATAAGAAAGTGGTTGGATGGTCACATCGAGAGGGTGGTGGTCAATAGCTCAGAGTCCCAACGGGTATCAGTGACAAGAGGTGTCCCTCAGGGGTCCACACCGAGACTGGTGCTATTCAGGATGCCATCCAGAAGGACCCGGACAAGCTCCAGAAGTGGGTCGAAGGGAATTTCCTGAGGTTTAACAAGACTAAATACAAGGTGTTGCACCCGGGTTGGAGCAACTCCTGGTATCAGTTCAGGCTTGGGAATGAAGGGATCTAGAGCAGTCCAGAAATGAAGGACTGGGGGATACTGGTGGATGAAAATGTGGACATGAGCTGCACTCCACATTTGCAGTCCAGAAAGCCAAACATGTCCTGAAATGCATCAAAAGCCCCGTGGGCAGCAGGTTGAGGGAGGTGCCTCTGCCCCTCTACTCTACCCTAATGAAATCCCACCTGGAGCACTGCATCCAGCCCTGACATCCCCAGCCCAGGAAGGATATCAGCTTCTTGAAGAGAGTCCAGGGGAGGCCACCAAGATGATGAGAGGGATAGAGAACCTCTCCTATGAAGGAAGGTGAAGAGAATTAGGATTGTTCAGCCTGGAGAAGACAAGGCTTTGGGGTGACCTAATTGCAGCCTTCCAGTACCTGAAGGAGCCTACAAGCAAAACGGAGAGAGACATTTTACAGGAATCTGTAGTGACAGGACGAGGGGGCATGGCTTCCAATTGTCAGAGAAGAGGTTTAGATTGGATATTAGGAAGAAATTACTTTCTGTGAGGATGATGAGGCACTGACACAGGTTGCCCAGAGAAGTTCTGGATGGCTCGTCCTGGGAAGTGTTCAAGGCCAGGTTGGATAGAGCTCCGAGCAATTTGGCCTATTGAAAGATGTCCTCGCACATGGCAGGGCGGTTGAACTAGGTCATCTTGAAGGTCCCTTCCAACACAAGACATTCTATAATTTTATGATAGCAGAGTAGAAGCAAGAATGGAGGTATATAACTGACTGTTTGATTTAAGTTACTCAACTGTTGTTTACATACTGAAGCAGAAAAAAGCAGATAACATCCCCTATTTGCCTATATCTACTATTTGTTGATGTTTTATGTGTATATTCAATGAATTAGTAGTCTTCAAAAAAAAATTAACATAATTAATAACAATGTCTAGAAACAATGAAGTTCCATCTTAAACAATTTCTTCCAGCAGAAGAAGACAACAGCTTGGTGGAGGTTGCTTTTGCTATAAAATATGTGCTAAAATACATTATTGATGGAGTTAGTTTGATAGGACAAGCCTCCTTGATCTCCCCTTTTGAGTTAATACTTAACTTTACATTAAGTATTTTTTTTTAAATAACTTGAATTTAATGTTAACTTTCACATATATTTCTAACAACCCAGTCAGCAGTGTGATTTTTAACCCATGGAGAAAACCTCTAGACAAGAGCAGAGATAACTTTTAGCCCTGTACAATGAGCCTTTGTTTTTGAGACACCCTGTCCATGGCAAGGTGATGACAATGATGCTGGGATGCTGCTTCAGTGACATTTCAAATCTTTTGTCTTCATGTTTAATCACTGTAGCTCCAAGGGGTTCTCATAGAGATAAAATGCAAATGTATAACATGAGTTAATTCCCTCCTTGAAGAACTTAGATTTTCATCAAATCTTTAAAGAAACCACCAAGTACAAATATGATTATAGTAATGCTGGTATATCCTCTTTATAAAATCATTTGAAAGAAGAAAAATGTTCTTCTAAATTAGATTCCAAAGCACACCTTCACTTATAAAAACTCATTGAGTTAAACAAGCAGTAAACCAATTGAAATATATATATGCATTACCTTGGCTACAGTGTCTCGGACAGAAAGTCATTTCCTTCTAACATTTTGAAAAACAATTAGCAAATTGTCCAATTCAATCTAAATTTAAAGCTTGAATTGAATCAAATTTTAGACTTTTGAAAGCTACTTGAATTATATTGCTCTGTTTTGTGATGTGTGTAACTGGAAAACAGGTGTATAAGTAGGGAATGTACTGTAAAATTTTTATGGCTAGCTATTTTATATTGTTTTAAATGATGGCTCTTGGAAGAGTCTGTCAGCTGGTGGGCAAACACTTGCATTGTGCCTTTTTGGCTGAGTTCCTGCTCCAACTTTGCTACAGACTAAATCCATTTGAGTTTACTTTTTGTAAAGTGTAAGAGAGTCTGAGCTGAAAAATTTGGATCTACAGGTGAGATGGATTCAACTTGATACTGATCTTTACTAATTTAACATCTTCTTCAAGATGGAATATAAAAGCTGTGTTCATGAGTGCATCATTTTGGTTTTTTTGCCCAACTAAGGGGTGCTGCTTTGCTCTTCAGCAGACAACCTCTCTTTCTAGAGCCAGAACTCCCGAGTTCTATTATGTATGCCATTTGCATTCATTTGGCTGGAAAGGAAAATGAAAAAATAAAAAAAAAATAAAAGCAGTAGAATTTTACTTTTAAAGCCTTGAGGTTGCCTTCAATGGGGCAGGAAGAAACCAATTCTCTCACTTTGCAAGGCTCCTCCCACCTCCTGTTCCAAATGGCAGTCAAAAGACCCAGCTGCCAGGATTAAAATAGTCTCCCTTCATCATTTACTTTTTATGAGTGTTCTTCTTGCAGCTGTGCTGGCAGCATTAAATATACCTCACAGCTATTCACGAGGTTACAGCCTGATCCAGTGCACACAGAAGTCTTTTCATTAACCTCTGTGGCTTTGGATCAGCTCTGGGGACTGCATCTCTGCCTTTCTTTTTCAGAGTGTTGTGCTTCCTGTTCTCAGATAACAACTTTGTACTCATTTTATGAAGGGTAAGCATAGGGTATACATTCATGCAGAAGTGCAAGAGCACCTTTACCTTGCACTGTTCTGGGTTATCATGTTGAAAAATCCCTGAGCCCTCCACAGGGAAACAATTACCAAGTGCTCAGAGCATTACACTGCAGTTCAGTCTGTCTCTCTGTGCCCACAGAGTGTACACTGAATAAACAAATAAGCTCTAAGAAAAAAATTTGCACCGGAAAGATGCTGAGAAAAATCTTATCTTTAGTTTATAAACAAGGATTAGGTATGGAGATAGGATGTGAAGCTAGTGTATTCCTAACTCATTCAGAGAAGGCAGAGCCAAAGGATGTAAGATCTTATTCAAATAAATTTTCTAAAGACAGATAGAACAGAAAAACAACAGGATAATTAGCAGGAGTTTTCACTGATGACTGATCAGGAACAAAAAAAAAAAAAATTAAAATATGAAGCTGAAACTGGCACAGAAACATTCTAGAGTAAGTTCAGAGGAAGTATTTCAAGAGAAAATTTTACCCTGAAGCTTTTGAACCCTGGGTTTACTTTTTTGTTAATATAGATCGTCCTCTCCTCCTGAGTGTGTTTTTCACCACACTTACGTACACACACTTGAATACTTAATGATGTAGACAATCATGGTCGGTGTTCAGGCTTTGCCATGGTTTTCACTGGTATAAATGTAGAGGGTGACACCCTTTTGCATGGTCCTCTAGACTGAAGAGGCTCTTTAGCAGGTCCTAGACATAAAACTGACACTATGTGAACATGGATTTATAATAGTCAAATGGTTGAACATCCCTGTTTCTTCACCAGCTCTTGTAAGCTCCATCTGTGGGATCAGGCAGGAGACATTTAATTGTGGGTCATAATCTGGTTTATCACTTTGCAGTCCATAACAGATAAGATTGCAAGAGACTACATAAAGGTTTGGCTGGTGTTACAGCTGTGTAAGTGGCACCCTTAGGCTGTCTGAACACCTGATGTTAGCTTGTCATGGGATATCATGAACTGACAAGGCTGTACATGCCGATGTCTAGAATTCAAAAGGCTCTTGTAGCTGAAATATCAGCACATTAGGAGTTTCTTTACATTTTTCTCATTTCAGCTTCTTAAAGGGCTAAACCGAGGCTGATATGGATTGATAATTTAATGTTCCTGTTCTGTCTTGTTATGTTTATTTATGTGGTGGGTTGATCACGGCTGGCTGTCAGATGCCCACCAAGGCACCCTCTCACTTCCTCTCCTCAGCAGGACAGGGGATAAAGTAAGATGAAAAACTTGTGGATTTAATAAAGAAAAGTAAAGGTCATGCATGAAAACAAAGGAAAACAAAAAGAATTATCTCTACTTCCCCTCAGCAGGCAATGTCCAGCTGCCTCCTGGGAAGTGAGGCCTTAGGACACTTTAGAATACAAACACCTTAGCAATGGATGCTGCCCTTGTCCTCCTTTCTCTTGACTTTTATTAGTGAGCACAACAACACATGGGATGGGAAATCCCTTTGGTCAGTTTGGGTCAGCTGCTCTGGCCCTGTCCTCTCCCAGCATATTGCTCACCCTCAGCCTGGAGGTTTTCCGGTGGAGATTGGGGTCAGATAGACATCACTGGTGCTCTGCCAGCTCTGCTCAGCGGGTACCAAAGCACTGGGGTGCCACCAACACCTCTGTGGCCACCAAGGCCCAGCACAGCACTGTGAGATTGCCGTGGGGAAAGTTAACTCCATCAGAGTCAGAGATAATGCAGTAACTGACCAGTAACTAATTATTGCTGCATTTTTTTAACTAAAATATGGATGGATGTATCCTTCAAGACAATATCAATGCACTTATTTACATGTAAACATGTCCCAGAAAATGTTAGATATGTGCTCCAATAACTCACATTGATATAATTTTCCCCTACTTCCTGAGAAAGGCAAAAATTGCTTTCACACTATTTGCAATTTCACACCTAAAGAAGCCCTGGAAAGGACTTTGAAACTTTCATTTAGATTTTATTGTCACTAGATCCTAGCCAGAAAACTTAAGAAGAAAAACTTTGTTACTGTATTCCTAGGATATCTTAGTCTCCCAGATGAGACAAAAAAGAATTATCAAAAATAATCTGTGGTCAGCAAAGTGAAATAGCCAGATAAAAACCCAGAGCCATGTTGTAATTTTTCATGATTTGTGTGTTATCAAAACAAGGATGAAACTTGAAAAAAAACCCAAACATGGATCAGAAGTGAGAGTGGCTGGGAAAAATATAGGAAAGGAGGATACTGAGTAAGGTAATTTCCTGCTCTACCCTGTTGACATGCTTGCTCTTCCATTGACTTTCTTTGGTCTCAGAAAGTCACCTGGTGCCTACCTCACTTCAGGGCTTACCTGCACTCCTGCTGGATTTTCTTAACTCTTCTGTAACTTCCATGGATCCAATGATTATTATAACTTGAATTCACTGGCACAGTTAAGAGCTACAGAATGATTTTTGCTTCCATGCAAGTTTTCATACTGAGGAAACAGATTGAAATGTTCAGAAGGCCTCCAAGGCAGCAGCAGCAGCTCAGAAGGCTTGATGTCATCTCACATTTCTGTGATGGGCTCCCAAGTGACTCAGAGAAGAGTGGAAAACTGTGAAAAAATCCTAACAGAGTTTGTAGGGACAGTGTGGTGCCAGGCATTCCAGCACAGCTACAGCTCTCCCTAACTCACTTAGTGATGAAATCAAGTCTTTGTGTTGTTCTTAATTCCCTGTCTCTTAAATATTCCTTCAAGTGGCATTCAAACATTAATCTTGAGGGATCATCAGGTACTGAACTAATGGACAAGTCTGTACATAATAGAGATTTTTTCCTTTAATCTTTCTCACAGTTTTGATTCTTTGTCTTCGTCAGACAGTTCTGGAATTTATTTTTAATATAAATTCTACATATCCCTTCCTAAGAGATAAAAGTCAACGCAGGGAGTTATACTCTTAGAAAGGATCCATGGAGTGCAAAAAAGCATTGTTTTGCTTTCATGACATGAAAAATATTGTCTAGAAGCATCAAAATCAAGCACAATCACTTATATTAATATTTCTACTATAGAATACTCCAAGGATACAAAAGTGTGTTTTAAAACATAGGATTGATTAACTCTGTGTGGTTTGTGCTTCTTTAAACTACCTTAACAATAACACACAGCACAAAGAGGACTTGGGTTTTTTTCAGTTTGGTATTGTGGCAGCAATCAGGTGTTTTAACAAGTGATTCTTTTATCAGAGTGGAATGAGAAGAAAAGCAGTGGGGAAAAATATCACCCAAATTTGCTTTAATGGTTTTATTACTTCAAAAAGCAATAAAGGCAACATCTTTTGCAGAGGGTCAGAAATAAGACACTGTCAAATTATTCATGTAGGATAATTAAAAGCAGATCTCAATCATCTAGTGTAAATGACTCTATTACTTCAGTGTTATAGTTTTTCCTCTCCAGCATAAATAACTGTAAATAAAAGAGGAATAGGAAAGAAGAGCGAACATCAAGATACTGCAATGAAGAATGTTGCACAAAAAAAAGGTATCAGTCCTAAAACTATGCCCAGAGATTGTTTTGCATTGGTACAGGGAACGAGTGGACAAGGGAAAAAAAACCCACATGGAAAAGGACAGAAGGTGATTTCTGTAATCATTCTTACAACTGGTAGTAATCTATATTATTCTGTTTGTGTTTTCATTCCATCAGAGGGGAAAAAGCTAGCTATGAGCAAAACACTTTCAGCATGCAATAAGTTCAACATCTCTTCGTCCCCAGGCAGACTTGGGAAAGATGAAAATATGCTGAAACTCAAACCCTGAGGGACGAGGCAGGGAAGACATTGTGATTGTGTGTGAATTCAAGAAGGAAAATATTTTGAAAATCTGAATACTTAGTTCTGGTGTTTTCAAAATGTTCACTTGTTTCAATGACATGCATGTTTTCAGTTCAAAATTAACTCAATTATAAATATTAAACAGGATTAAACCATCCCAAAATTAATTAGAGACAAGTGTTCCTGTTCAAACCCTCAGATAAACAGAACTTTTGTTCCATTTGCCCAGAGAACAAAACCATCTCCTTCTTTCCCCCCACCACCCTCAGTGCCAGCATCTCAAGAGTGAGTGCATTGTATGGCTCCTGCTGCGAGCAAACCCAACAGTTTTTGTGCAGGAAGGGAAAATGAGAAGACAAGCCACCTCGCCCCTACACACTTCTTTATTTTATGCTAGACAAAAGGATCACTTTGTTCAACTACTTAAATCTTGCACTGAATAGAGAAGTCGCTGTGGGGAAGTGGAGCTTGCAGAATGCTGTCTAATACTCTAAATCCCTCACATTAAGTACACCAGTAGCAACTAAACAAATATCCACACAGATGTCATGCCATTCTACTGAGCAGTTTTATTCCATTTATAAAATGAAAGAGCAATCCCTTGACTGCTTGTCATGGCAGGTGTCTGCGTATTTAAATGCTGGTCAGTTTTAAATAGAACACGTGTATTTAACTTTCCCAGCATGTCTAAAGCTTTTAAAGCCCATCACACTGATGCTAAAATAATAAGGGCCAGCAGCCTGGTGATATGATTGCTTTTTTATTGCTCAGTTTGTGCTGAGAACTCATTTTAATTCCAAAGGTTATGGCTTTTAAAGCAGTGCTACACCCATTTCCCTCCCCCAAACTGAAGCTGGATCAAGAAGGGCCATAAATGAGAGCTGAAAACGTATGCTGGCATGGCAATCCATCCTCTGATCCTTTTTATTTTTGGTGTACTTTCTAACCACTCTTCCCAGCAAAGATCAAGAGTGTGTCTCACTTAAGCAGAAGATGTCAGCTGTTGTGAAATTGGCAGATGGACAATTAAGATACTTCAAGGTAAAAACGTGAATAAAATGCAGGGAAAAGAGGGAAAGCATGCAATTACTGCTCACTGCCGCTGTCTCCTTGCTTTGGAATTTCAATGTCAGAGGAAGGGTTTTGTCTACCAATTGTTTATTGTTAGCTCTGGCAATTATAATACAGGAATACTAAAGGAGAGGCAGACGAATGGACATAGTGTCAAACTAAATCTGGAGGAATGGCTTCTAAACACTTTAATGGTGTGATTATGTTCTCTGATAGGAACATATTGTGTCTGTTTCCACCAAGGTTGGTCTTGTGTGATACTTCATAGAACCATATGATTGTTGAATATTCTGAGTGGGAAGGGACCCACAAGGATCATCAAGTCCAAATCCTGGTCCTGCACAGGACACCCCAATAATTCCACCATGTGCCTCAGACAGATTTTGAAGGATTCATCCCAAGTCTTCTGAAGGAATCGCAAAACAAGTCAGAAAAACAGACAAATGAGCATCCAAGAGGCATCAGGCAGGGGACAGGCTGAGTGGAATTTCTTACAAAGGACTGTGGTATATAACGTGGGTATATGCTAAGGAGGTAGAGGTGGCATACCTATAAAACAGGCTTAATGAAGAAATCATAGAGTTAAACTCCCTCAGGAGGAATTGTCACACTGAAGTAAATTATGAAGATGATGTTGAGAGGAAAGAGAGTAATTTTTCTAACTATAAAATAATTATTTGGTTTCACGCTTTTATTTCACGCAAAAGTTGATGTCTAAAATTCTTTCAGTTTGAATGGATGTTCTTTCAGTAAAGTCAATCTAAATTGCTTGAAACTCACAACAGAAAACTGGCATTTTAGAAGCCAGGCTTTTATGTCTACTTTACATTTTCTCACCTTTCTTATAAAATTCAGAATAAATATTTCAGCTTACATGGTAGGGTAACAGTTATGATTAATGTTATAAGCAGGAGTTGAACCCTTCATTTTGTAATAGAAACAGACAACAAATCCTGGAACTGGGCCCATCTGTGCTGTGTTTTACATGGGTGGGACAGCAAGTTTTGCAACAGATATGACACTGCTGTCAACAACTTTTTTAAGAAAAAGCAGAAATATAAAAGCATGAAAAAGAACTGAGGAGCTGGGGGATAACAAAGAGCATAGGAAAATAATTTAAATGCCTTAAACCAAAGAAAATACTCAATTATTGGAAACTGAATCCAGAGAGACTTCAAAGGATGTGTTTTCCACCAGCCACACTGAACAAATCCCGGGATGACCTGAAAAGGGAAACCAATGTATAACCTTTATTCATTGGTTTGATAAACTCAAGAGTACTGATTTTTGTCCTAGGAGTAAATCAAGGAAACCCTGCAGCTCCTCTCTTTACTCTTTCATGTACCCAGAGAAGTAAATCTTTTATGAAAACTGGTTTGACCTTCTGATAGAGGCTTGGGCAGCTTGTCCACTGTCCAAGGTCTATGACAGCAGAGTCCCACAGGAGAGCAATTGGGAAAGCAGTCTCTTCTCAGGTGTGTTTCTGGGAGCCTGAGCCTTGGGAGGAAGAGGTCAGATCCTGCTGAGACCCAGCTAACCTGGAAATCTGTGAACCTCCAAGTCAGTGTATTTTATCACAAGCTGGACTCCCCATTAGAAATTCTGGAATCAATGTCTAAAGGAATACTTATCCTTCAGTTTATTACTAGTGAATCACATGTTTGAAATGTGCTTGTAGGATGGAAGAGGTTATTTTATTGCAAAGAATATAATGAAACTGTAAAAAAAAATTAATATAGGCAAAGATAACATATGATCAAAGTTGCAGAATGATTTGGATGCCAGGAGAAGTTAAGGAGACTGAGAGTCTTCAGTTCGAAGAAGAGATAACTGACATATAATAATATGAAAGAAATAAAGAAAATGGAGTGAGTGTTTCTTGTAACAGACAGAGGGCATAAAGAGAGATTAAAAAAATAGTATAAAATAAGCAAAAGAAGGATCTTTTTGCGGTTTATATTGTGACATCCTTTGTCCCAAGAAATTACAGAGACCAGGGGCAGATATTATCTTGGGAATGTAACCCTGGAAAAACCTTATTTCTATCTTCTGTTCAGCACAGACTGCTCACAGCCATTTCTATTTTCCTTGATATGAAATAGCAACGCCTGCTCGAAGCAGGCAGGAGTAGCCTGTGGTGACACTTTGCATATTCTGCATTCCAAGAAGTGTTCAATTTATGCATAAGTCAAGGTTAAGCACTTATGAGGAAATCTGTGTGGGTAGTGTATCTTTCTGTAAAAGGTAAGATGTTTATACCCTTGAGCTTTGTCATGCAGAATTTTCCTTTTTTTTTTTTTTCAAATACCCCAGTTTTTTTGAGATGGAATTTCTTTTTTTTTTTTTCTGTGGGGGGCAGCATGTTGTTAATTATTTATCATGCCAGAACTAACACAATTCCAAAGGAGAGATCTTTACTTTGCAATTCAGAAGACCTGACTGTGAAAGATTATGAGCTCTGTGATTATAAACATCACAAACTCCAGGGTTCATTTAACTACTCATGGATTTTTTCGATGTTGAGACATCTGATCAAATTACTCTGAGTTTCTTTTTTGAATCTGTGGGGGACTAGTCAATAAACTCAACAGAATTGAGGCCTGAGAAGTTTATCTCACCCTAAAATAAACACATTTGTCCAAATTAATCACATTAAACTCTATTGGCTGTATTGATTAGGCTGCACTGACTATTGTGGAAGCCTAAACAGCCAGCTCAGCTGTAGAGAGATATATTTTGTAATCAGCAAATGGATGAAACAGATCCTATCCCCAAGTTCCCTATTCCAGTCAGACATCACTGAGTGATATTTCCAATAGTTTTGTTTAACAGTAGAAATGGATTGTTTATTGCTATGGATTTCAAGTGCTTTGCATGGCTGAGCCTCAAGACAAGTCTGGGCTTAGTGTCATACAAGGGATATTAATAAATTCTGCCCTGGAATAGCCAGTCTCTGCATAAAGCTAATTCTCATTCTTCATTGTATACTTTGGTGTGCTGTCTTTTATGGCCTTCTGAAAGACAAAATGTAGCAGGATTTAGCATTGAAACTCAAAATGAACAGTGCAAAAAGCCCAGACAATCAATCATTAATAAAAAAACCCCCAAAAAACCACAAAAACCCCTTTAGGATTAAATATAGAACTCACCTAACAAAATACTGCCATGAATAGTTGATTTTTAAATAAACATGGAGGAAATGAGGAAAAATTTTTCTGGAGTTATTCAAAAACTGCAAATGAGCAGAACCTCTCACTTGCTTCAGGTTTCAATGTCCCTTTGCATCCTTCCTCTCAGGACTAGAGGTGAGAAAGAGCTGGTTTGTTTATCAGCTACCAGCAGCACCCAGCAGTGAGCTGGGACCACAGAAAACCAGTGTTTCCATCTGTTAATTATGGTTGATGTTTATAACAGATAGATGCATTTTGCTTTTATCCATTTGTTGTGGTTTTAAACCCACCTGGAGATGTAACACCGCACAGAAACTCCCTCAAACACCCCTTCTCTTCTTGCCCACCTGCATGGAATGGGGAAGAGAATTGAAGCAAAACTTGCATGTTGAGATAAGAACAATTTAATAATTGAAAGTAAAGTAAAATACAACAATAATGGTAAATAATAGTAATAGAATAAAACAAGTAATGCACAATCCCATTGTTCACCACAGTTCCTCTGAAAAAAACTCTAAAAACTGCCTTCATATGCCGGAGGAACACCTCAGAGTATTTTTTTAAATTATGATGATAGGAAACCTCAGTTTAATTTTATAGTTTTCTTTTCAATATTTGGTTCACTTTCTCCTGTTACTTGAACCTATGCTGAGTAAGAGAGAATAGTGTGTGCTTTCAGTGATACGAAAGATATATTGTTGTATATAAATAGTTTGGACACTATATATTTAAATGAATGTTGTTTCTGCTAATTAATTACATTATCCAAATATACAGAACCCAGAAAATACTACAAGACAAATTCCAAATCTAAATAAATTTTCTTATACATATGGTGGTCTTCTTATATTTATAAGAACCTCACCTTCTTTTGGCAAGAAGGTGAAGGTTGTCCCTTTTATGGCATAGTTTTCTGGATTAGAAAGATTACACCAAAAATAAACCTGGTTCCTCAGAGGTTTTTTGTTCTCTTTGCAATAATTTTCTTTTCTTTTTTCCTGGGTATCAACAACAGGGCAAAGGCTTCATACAGAAGATCTAACCTAGATCTTCAATTCCCAGAAATGGTTGTTTTTCATTTTCTGCTTAATTTCAAAATCTCACATAACACCTTTTGTTTGATTCCTCAGCTGTTCCTCTCCTTTTGTATCCCAGGAAGATGATTAACCATTTGTTATCCATCTTGATGATATTTGCACTCTGGCCTGTGTTATAAACTCCAGGAACAAAGTCTGAAATCTGATTTCTCCTCTGTGCCAAGTTGGTTAAACCTTGATATGTCCCACTGTTAGGGAGAATAAGACTTTTCCACCTTCAGTTATTATAATGTAATTCAAAGACCATTTCATTCAAATGATGACCAACTCTTATTACTTCTTGGAGTGCATGTTCCTCAGTCCCAAAATTCATATGTGAGTTTTCTTTAGCCATAGCAGTAATTGCTGAGATCTGCCAGTGGAAAGACAACTCCTCACTATAATTATTAATTTTTCTCTAATTTACCACTTCAGCAGTTGAATTCACTTGACATTTATTCATTTTCTATTCCTCAAATTATTAAAATATTTGCTCCTGCAATTAGGACAAGAGTTTTCTCTAAAAGAAAATTTGTCAAATCAATGGTTTTTAGATTACCTTAAATCACAGACAAGCCCTGGAGTGTGCACTACACATCACTTAGAGAGAAATTAAGATAATTTTTTTTTCCATTAGTAAACTCAGGGCATTTGTGTGAATACTCTCCTAATCCCAGTGTGAAAGGTAAAGTGGTCGGGCTGTAAGAGGAAGTATTGTAAGTTATTCAAACTGGACATAGATAAGAACACCATAACACACAATCCTTTGTCTTTTAAATGACCCATCCTTGCTGCCCAGGAGTCAATCAAATCTTCTCATGCATCTCCTATGACCATTTACCCTTCTTCAAAGACTGAACAATCCAGGTGATGTTAGAGTCAATAGCTGGTTATTAAGAACTATTATTTAATGCTAAATTCTAAATTCTCTAAATTATGCTAATTCCCACTAGTGTCAGTGGGAATTCCATAAACTTCTCAAGGTGACTGAGAAAGAAGTCACATGGGATATTTATTAAAAGACATTTTTGAGTGAATATATTACACAACTATTTGATTTTGCTGTCGGCATAAATATAGGGAAATATGCTTAGAGTTTTGAGAAGGTCTTGAATTCTTAGGAAATCATGGCAATGGAAATAAATGTAACTACTGCTCTGCACATAGCAATTAATTAATACATGGAGATATAAATTAGTGGAATGATAGAGAAAAATTCAGAAACCTAAATTCTCTTTTCTATTTGATTTCTATAATATCACAAATCAAAGGTGTCTTTCTTATCACAAATATTTTCTACTAAATTTTTGATTTTTGTGAAAATTATTTAACTTCTGGGTCTTTCTTCATCTACCACCCTGTAAAGATTGTCTTGAAATATGTCTCTGTGCAGAGAACCTAAAAAGTTCACTACCTCATTGTGTAGCTGAGATTTGTAGCTGCTACTCTAACAGAGCTATTAGGATATTTTTTCCCTTTTGTCTTCTACCCCAATTTAGTCTATCAGATGTCGCTGTTGAGCCAATGTCGAAACAGAGGCACACGAGAGAGATTGCAGAGAAAAAGGAATTATTTATTTAAACACCGTTTTTATATACAAAATGAGCGCTCACTGGGATTGGCCACAGCCGTTCACCCCCTGGGGCTGATTGGCCACAGGCATCGACTGCCTGTTCCCAAAGGTGCTCTGAACACCTTATCTTGTGTTTACAATAAACAGAAAGATTTTCTCATGAGAAAGAGAGTTCTGTGCTATCACAATTGAAGCCTCTTATGACCCTTATTTTGTCACGTTCCCTTCCTTTTCTCCCTGGCATGGCACTTCCAAGAATTGACAGCAGTCCCTGTCCAGTCTTTACAGCATCATCCTGGCAGACATGATGTTAAATTGGTGTTGCACCAGTCTGTCTTGCCTTAGCAGAAGATCCAACAGCACACTTTGGGGAAAAACAAAGAAACAACAACAACAACAAACCACGAAGAAAAACAAAACAAAGGGAAAATTTCTGTCTTTCTGAACATAAGAAAAATGGGAATCAATAACTGTGTCTCTGTGAACTACTAATTAGTGAAAAGTCCCCATTGTATTTATATTCACAACTGTCATACTGTCTTTACCTAACACGTATCTTTGCAAAGACGTGTGAAACAAGGAATATGAAAAGAAATATGGTTTAAAACATCCCCCTACTTATATTAATATTCAGGACCATTCTACCTTCCAGTGCAGTACACTCTCTACTCAAAGACATTCCACTTCCCCTCTCTCTAATTTTCACAAGCAGTCTTTATCTGTCCATCTGCAATGCATTTCTGCTCCATTAAGTTATTATAATACACAACCATAAAGATAATGCAACTGTAAATTATTGCATTAACATTCTAGTCATCAACACATAAACTCAGATTGAACAAAAGACAGAAGCTATTTTACCTGAGAATGTGTCATTTAAGAAACAGTATGTTCTCTTTCAAAATTGATGAAAAAACCACTTGAAATGACAATTAATATTGTTCAGAAATACCATCCTGACATATTTTGCTTTTGTATTTGTTCAAATGTATCTCAACACTCAATTTGAAGGGAAAAAAAACCCAGTCAACGAGTAGAATGGAATGGAATGGAATGGAATGGAATGGAATGGAATGGAATGGAATGGAATGGAATGGAATGGAATGGAATGGAATGGAATGGAATGGAATGAAAGAATAGAATAGAATAGTTTTTTGGGAAGGAACCTAAAACAATCATCTAGTCCAACTGACTGACCAGTTCAGGGCTGACCAAAAAATGAATAATTTTAAGCATCTTGTCCAAATGCCTGTTAAACACTGACATGCCAGAGGCATCAATCACCTCCCTAGGAAGACTGTCCTGGTGCTTGACCGCTTTTCTTAGAAAAAATTTATTTCCTAATATCAAATGAACCTCTCTTATTGTGGTTTTGAAGAATCCCTGTTCAAAATTAAGCGAAATACTTTCTAAAATTCTAATTGAAACCCTGATACTGAAAGAAGGATGTTGTGAAACATATGTCAGGAGTGGGGGGAGAAGTAATTAGCACTTGAATTCATAAAACCTTTATCATTTTTATTACATAAAAAAATTCCAAATAATAAAGAAAATTATTAAAATATTAAACTATTGGCCAGTCTAGGTTAGATGTTTTTCTTTCATCAGTTATCAGTATCAGACATGCCAGGAAAGTCACAAGCACACCAAGTTTTCACTAGGTATATCATCCCCAGTTGCAGCAATTAGCTTAGAGATGCCTTGAACCAGAAATGACCTTGAAATGACTTCTTTTAAAAGCCACTTAACATGGTCCTAATGGAACAAGCCAGGCATGCTTTGTCATTTTATCTCAATATTTATAAGCATTGCCATCTTAGAAGAGCTTGGGTGACAGTTCTACAGGAAATTTTGAGCAGAAACATTTTCAGATGGCACAAACTATCTCTGAATGTTAACAGCAGGAACGGTACTTGTGCTCGTACAAGAATCAAAGCATCTTGCTTTGAGATCAAACCTTTCAAATGCAAAAATAAAAGGGCTGTGGGTTGTTTGTTTTTTTTGGCTCAGTAAGAGTTGATGGTATGGATCCTGGGATTTCTTGCAAAAGTTACTGCAGTCTTCTCCTCCTTCAGTTTTAGAACTGAAACTGGACTACCAGAAACCATCTGAAAGAAGAAAAAAGAATTTCTTTTAGGTAAATATTTTTAAAGTTGTTTGTATTTTGGAAATGTAAATAAATTAAGCTTGCTACTTAAACTTATTTATTTCGGAACTAAATATTTTCATGGCAGATTTGCAGGGGGAAAAAAAAGGCAAAAATAAAAGCATATGACAAGAAAGGACAAAGTAACCCCTCTGGTGGTGTTTCTGATCCCTTCACAGTGATGGAAGTTCTCAGCTGTCAGGCTGAGACCCTGGGCAGACTGAGACCCAGGGATACAGGTTGGACCATTTTAGTCAGGTGATTTGGGATGGTACCTCCAAACTCCAGGCAGGGATAGACACTGTGCACTTTTTTCCCAAATGAAGCATACAAAAAACAAGCTAATGCTTCAATAAACCACACTTCATTCTCTTTTGACAGGTTTCAGGACACTACCATTATAAACTATTTATTTAATCTCTTGGAGAGAGAGACCAGGAAGTCTAGCAAACGTAACGTTATTTGTTTTCAATGGAACATTAGGATAAGAATAAGCAAATCAACATTTATATCATCTCTCTTTTATATGAATGAATGACCTGTCACATCATTGCCTCTTTGAGGTGTGAGAGTATTAAAAACCTTATTTGTGCAACAAAGGAAAAAGATGCAAAAATAAGTGATGTAACTGGTCAGTAAAGTCACACACTGGATCCCTCTTCCCACATTGGTCATCAGGTGTGGTGCTCATCACCTTTGGTTCAAATTTGTGGTCAATGGCCAAAACCCCTAGCAGTCTTCTTAGGAAAAAGACAACCAGAGCCCTATCCATGCAGATCTAGTGCAGTATCAGAATGCACAGTAAACGAGAAGTGTTAATGACATCAATGGCTTAATGCTAAGCTTCTTTAATTGACAACTTTTATTTTTTCCAGATAACACACCAATGAACATGTAGCCGGCAGAGGTGTGACTGAAGGTAAAGCTCCCAGAGTCCATGAAAAAAATGTGTCTGTAGCAGTGCAAAATAACGGAAACAAAAAAAAAATCGGCGCATTTTTTATTGTCAGGGTCAAGACCCTGAAAGTTGAATCTACAACCTTAGAATAGGCATTTATGTTTCTTTTTAAAAACTCCATATGTTTGCAATGTGTCCCTGCAAGTATCTTCATCACCCAGAAGTCACAAGAAAACTTCCCTTTGAGTTTCTTTTTTTTCTCCTTAAATGGAGTAAAAAAATCTCCTTTTCTAATACTTGTTTATAAAATGATACATTCTCAAAGATTTGTGGAAGATTGGAGAGGCTGATATACAGAAGTTCTGTGGTAGGTTGAACACTATAACATCTTAAAACCTAGTAGGAGGTCAAATATTGAATCATCTGTTCCTGACTCTGCAGGTTTCGTTTCATATGTTTATTCTCACATAAGAGAAGGTTTCTTCCTGTAATGAAATCACAGGTGGGTGGTCAGAACATAAATTTCCATCAAGAAGCCATCAGGCAATGCTCAGCAAGGTAGAAAAGCAAGGATATTTTCTTCCAAGTTGATTCATTTTAAACAGGAGCAAAAATGTGGTGTTGTTGCAGTTTTATTTAGAAATAGTAAAACTTCAACATGTTATACTGAGCATTGTGCAGAGAATACAGAAATATGCATTGTGCTTGTACTTATGTCAGAAGAACTTAAATTTAAATCAGTGCAACCAGCACCATTCATCCCACAAACTTGAGCTTCCAGTCTACTTACTCAAGTCTTTTTCTTTGGTTGGTAATTTTGAGTCATAACACATAAGATTCATCCTTATTTAAACTTAAAATTAGCTGTTATACATCCACCTCCTCCAATAAATATTTCCTCATCTTTTCATGCCATTTATATTAAAACATCTGGCATAATCAATGGTGCTGGCTGACCAGATATTGACATATTTAGGAGAATCTTTTCTTATTAATATTGAAAGTCTTGGAACTATTTTAATTCTAGAATGAAGCAAGGAAATTTAAAAAAAAAAAAAAATCTTTACCTTTATTTACAAGTCTTTTGTCCACATGATACTGGAATAACTCTGTTAAAAAAATAAAAAAACCCCTAAAATTTGTTGAGGACGAAACAAGCAGAAGAGGACAGAGAGTGCTGGGGTCTTAAGGAAACGAAGAGGCAGAGTTTGTAGCTGTCACAGGCAGCGTTCTCAGATTCTCCACATGAAGTAATTAGATTATTTTTATGAGAGTTAGAGTACAACTCTATCTGAAAGACAACTTTAAAGGGAATGAGGATAGGTCTTGTTTCCAGAATTCTGGCTATATTGTAGACCAAACTACATGAACCTCCATATACTCAGGTTTGAATTGTAATCAGTTGTCCCTGCAGGTTTGCATTGCAGAACCATAACAGTGCAATATTAAGAAATATTTTAGAAGAATAGGTTTCCCATTACATGAAGGTCAAAAAGGCAAAATTACAGTGACATAAAGACAAGTTTTTGCTTTTCTACCATAACTGTTCATAACCCAAAATCTAGCTCTGAGATGTGCTAGGAAATATTTCCTTTTCTCTTTACCCACTTTTCTTTCTTTTGTATTTCATTATTCAGCTACAGAAGCATACGATCCGTGCCTCATTATTTCAAGACAACAGTCACTCTCTAATTGTTTCACGTCTGATGAGCATTTCAATGATGGATGACCTGCCTCACTCTACAGAATTTTATAACTGAAGTATAGATTCAGGGTTAGGAGTAAGTAATCCACAGTCTAAAACACACCATCTACTAAAACCCAAAGTCTTTTGTTGTATCTTTCTGTTATTGTTAATTCCATACATACTTACCAAAACTACTGATCAGAGATGGACTCTTCTCTCATTTACTTTCCAACATAAGTGTAATTCCTCTGCTCTCTTCCAAAATATGATGATTATATGGGAAGACTCAAGTGTCAACATTAATCACCCACTTCATTCTAGGAAAGAGCAGATTCAAAACTTTGAAGAGTCTGAATTAGTGCTTTTCTTCTCCAGGGCTGGATTTTCTAGTTGGATAAAATTTAGGGTTAGATCCAGTTGGATAAAAATCCTGGGATTAAAATTAAAAAACAGTAACAAAAAAATCTAATTTTTTTACTACATTCATCTATTTGATACTGAAGTGAGTTACTGGAACTGTCCAGCAAAAACTGGTGGAGTAACACTATCTTATCATAAAGGTACCAATATCTGTGAACCAAACACCAATCCTTCTGGATTTATAACAATTCATGTTATTTTTAAAGGTTTTAACATATTTTCCTGTTGTGCTGGTTTTGACTGGGTTAATTTTCTTTTCAGTAGTTAATATGGAGCTGTGTTTTGGATTTGTGACCAAATAACACAGGGATGTTTTCATTACTGCTGATCAGAGCTCACACAGAGCCCACGTGTAGAGTGAGGAGGCTGGGGGGAAACAAGGAGTTGGGAGTGGACACGGCCAGGACGCTGACCCCTACTGACTTAAGGAATATTCCAGACCACGTGGAGTCATGCTCAGCACATAAAGGTGGGGTAAGGAGAAAGGGGAGACATCTGGAGTGATGTCATTTGCCTTCCCATGTTACCACCCTGTGTGATGGGGCCCTGCTCTCCTGGAGATGGCTGAACACCTGCCCAGCCATGGGAAGAGGTGAATGAAATCCTGGTTTTGCTTTGCTTGTGTGCTGAGCTTTTGCTTTACCAGTTAAACTGTCCCTATCTCAACCCACAAGTTTTCTCACTTTTGCCCTTCTGGTTCACTCCCCCACCACATCCAGAGGAGTGAGTGAGCGGCTGTGAGTGGCTTAGTCACTGCCTGGAGTTATGGTTTAACATCTGTTCATCCCCTTTTATCTTACCCTAAAATCCTGTCTGATTTTCCTTCCTCTGCAATTCTCTTTTACCTCTAAGCTTCACCCTTTTGGAAGCTTACATGCAGAAGTTGTTGATTAGTGCCAAATTTGTAAGTATCTTCATCACTTTCTAAAATGGGTGTACTTTGAAAATAAGTACTCTTTGGTATATAAATTAAATTGCTATTCCTTTTCCTTTTAACATATCCTGATTATTTTGAGACAATATGCTAGTTCACTCCCCCTCCAAAAAAATCCATGAAGTCTTTACAGCTCTTTTACAATTTTTTATTTCATAAAACTTACTCTTGTCTTTAAGAACTTGTTTCCAATATAGACAAAGAAAATCCATTTTCTACAAAACTACTGCTTACTTTTCTCTCAAGTCTTTCCAAAAGATCATTCCAACTGCAGTACCAGAAGGTACAAACAAGTAAAGGTGACAAGAAAGTCAGGAAGTAAAACCAATATGTATTTTACATAACAACTGGTGGTGTGTTTTTCCTACCACCCTGACACATCCCAAGCCTTAAACTGAGCTCTCAGACTGTGCCTTATTATATGTCATGCCAATTATTTGTCTACTGTTGCTGCTATCACAGTAGGATAAAATACTAGCAATTTTCTGAGCATGGTTATAGGTTATAACAGGAAAATATATTGTTTTGCAACAGTGCTGAAAGAAATGGATGAGCCTTTCAGAGGCCACTGCTTATTAACAAAAGAATTGGTATCTATTAAGTTATTATTTGTGACTGATCAAAACCATTTAAACAGCTATTTTAGAGGTTAAAATAATGACATATGATCAACCATCTCCTTGAGGACTTAATGCCTTGGAAATCAGTTGCGGTGTCCAGTTTCACCTCCTCAGTCTCCTAAATTACACTTGTACCTTTAAAAGTGCATTTTCCAGCATCCTACCACCATATTTTCCCATCTGGGCATCTGTCAGACTTTACAAAATGCCATCTCTCCTACCTGCAAGTAAACAGGTGGTTTTATTTCTATAAAAATTGAGGAGTAAGAATGGATGATACATACCCAGCATTTGTATCTGCTTGCTGGATATGGAAGCCTGCGAGCATCCCAGTGCTGTCACACAGAAGTCGACACAGTTGGTTTATAGCTGGTTTACAGCCTTATAAATCTCATTTCAACTCTTTTTTATTTGCTCTGCTTGCTTACACCGTTTGCATTATAACTTAGTAGGTTTAGATTAGGTATTAGGAACAAAATTCTTTCCTGTGTGGGTGGTGAGGATCTGGCACAAGTTGCCCAGAGCTCTGGATGCCCCAGCCCTGGAAGTGTCCAAGACCAGGCTGGATGGGGCTTGGAGCAACCTGGGCTAGTGGAAGATGCCCCTGCCCATGGCAGGGGGTTGGAACGAGATGGTTTTGAAGGTGCTTTCCAACCCAAGCCATTCTATGACTCCATGAACTCACAGGCACCAGGATTAAAACTACCTCCAAGCACAATATGATCCTTCCTAATTTTGGAAGCCTATAGAACTATCTTTCGAAGTCCAAAATCCTCTAAGAACTCAGAACATGCTGGCAGATAACAAAAGACGTGCTAAATTCCAGTTTGCACTTATTAATCAATAGAGTTTTATAGAAGTAACACAAAATACTGAAATTTATTTTTAAAAAAGTATTATCATGCAGTTTTTAGTGAAATAAAAATGTGGAAGAATTCTGATGAGGAAATTAAGAAAAAAATACATTGAAGCGACTTGAATATTCTTATCTGCATTTTTTTTAAACATACAAAACAATTCAAAAACAGGCAAGACGTTATGGATTTCTGACTACAGAAATTTTAAGGAGGGAGCAAGGATAGAAATTAATGTTTATTTTACACAGTTTGCAGCATGATAACAAAAATCTATCTGTGTTTTTCTTAACAAAAGTTGTTGGACCATTTATGTTTAAAAATAACTCAAGTGAAGAAAAAAAATTTAAAAATCAAAATCTCATAAATAGAAAAATCTTGTACTCCTGTAAGTATGCAAGAAATGATTATAAAAAAATCAATAAATATGAACTGAAAATATAGAAGAAAAAACCCAACCCAGTAATAAAATGCAGGATACTCTTTATATGCAACAAACAGGCTTATTTTGCTCCAAAGTGATCAGAATAATAAACAGGAAGTTTTATCCTGCAAAGGGCTGGCATGATCAGAAAAATGTCAACGGTGTGAGATTCTAAGATAGTCCTGATGGAATAAATATATCATTGGTACAAGGGAATTTTTAACTTTTGACATATTCCTTAAACGTCAGGATGAGAAGTAGATGATAGTTTTATATTAGCAGCCCAGTCTCCAATCTTTTTATTATTCATATGTGGTTTACAAGTCAGCAGAGTATTTTTTGAATTTGTAGGAACTCAGACACCGATTAATGACCTGATGGTACACTCCTAAACCACTCTTTCAAGCCAATTAGTTCTCACATTTATTGCAATTCTATATTATAATGCAAAAAGTTGATTTTGTTGGAATTAGAGGTCCAGGGATTAAGTATGTCAACTGTAAAATATCTACTAGCAATAAGAAAGTTGATGGCCTTGGTAAATAAAAGTGAAGGCACAGAAAATAGGTTTTATTGCAACTTTGCTCAAGCTGAAAACTTCAAGCCTCATTTTACTGTATTTTTCATGTCTCTGTGGCAAAAATAAAGGAGAATGAAATGCCACATGAACATGATGGAAATGAAAGAAAAGTTCATGCAATTACCCTTATGTTTGGAAATATTCATAAACAGTGGCACCTGACAGTAATATTATTTGCATAGACAAAGAAGACTGGTATTATTACAATTAATAGACTTTAAATCTGCAAAGAACTCAGCATGAGGTTTAGTTTACAAACCAGGGAGGCTTATAGACTTAAAGGTCTGTTTCCTGGCTATAGTAACACAAAAGGAGCCGGAATTTTTTTGGCAGGAATTGGTCTGAGTTTCGGTGCAGGTGGCAATGCAAATGTCAGTGTAAATTTTAGGTCAAAGATTATGATCTAGGGCTAAGCAGCTTCCCAGAAGGGACTGCCATTGAGTTTTAAACAACCAAAATTTCCTAAACCTTGTTGTAGTCTGAAATGATCTTTTCAGTTTCAGTTGCTGGATTCTCTTGGCACTTTTGAAAGCAAAGGTATTTCATGAACAGATTTTCAATGTATTGCTACTGTAGAGAAAAAATCATACAATTTACATGAGTCATTTTTTAAATGGAGGTACTTAAGTATCCACAACTTTTGTTTGCAGGTGAGGACTCAGATAGCACCTAACAGTCACTAGCCATTGACCTATGTGAAATATAGAATTCCTTAATATCTCCTTACCCATGCAGAAGTACAGTTATTTCCAGAGTCATACTTTCACTACAAATTGATTTTGTCTCTGCAGTTCCAGACTTTTTTAATTGGTAAAACTCTCTAAAATCTCCAAATCAGCATTCAGGTCAACGCTTACAGTAGGGTGCAATGAATTTGGTCCTTAATGTGCAAAATGAAACTTAAATCTTTAGAGACTCTGGGGTCTCATGACTCCACATTATTCAAAGGCTCAGTACCAACCACTTAAGATGGTGGCACCAATATCTTTCTTATGCCTCTACCAGGAGCAGAAGAATTGGATTTTCAAATAGATGAAAGATTAAATGATCAATCTGTGAGCAAATTATTTTTTTCTCTGATTCAATATTTTTGAAGTACTTTTCATTAGGATCACAGATGTTCTGAGTTGGAAGGGACGCACAAGAACCATCAAGTCCAAAGTTAAGTGAAGGGCCCATACGGGAAACGAACCCACAACCTTGGCGTTATTTTAACAGCTTCATAATGTGTTCATAAAAATTAAGAGATCTATGTTGCTTTATCTCTTAAGAATAGATTTGATAGGAAGAATATTCAAATAGATTTGTATCTGCAGCCAGGCATAATTACAAGGTAAAGCCCCCTCTTATCAATGCAGTTATAGAAGAGACAATAAAGCTACTCTCCCTTGCCTTCAAAATATGAGACTGTTCCCATCCGGTTCACAAAATTGGCTTAGTGACAACATCTAAAACCTCTTTCTTTTCTGTATTTGTACCAAACCAGCACCTGATTGCTACATTCTGAATCCTAAAACTGGCCCCCTGTGGTTAGTACAGGTATTAAGGCATTCTCATATTTGTTTCCTCACAGAGAAAATCTAACAAAAATTTCCTCTTTTCTATATCTGGTGAGACAGAATTACGTGACTTCCTGGGAAACTCATATCACAGTTTTTTGGTTTTTTTTTTCTTTTATTACTATCAAAATTAAATTTAAGTTGTCACAAGTGAGCATGCCAAGATTTTTTTGTCATAATTATCATAAATTAAGGAAGATATCCATTCAGACAAAACTCTAGGAATGCTTTTATTTACAGACAGCTCACAGTGAGGCACTGAAACATGCACAAAGCCACACTGTTTAAAAGCCAAATATCTACAGTTTAAGTAAAGTAAAAGGAAGAAAGTAAGGAAATAAACCTATGAGAGAATTTAAGTAGTTGGAATTTAATTACCTGAACTGGAATTTAGCCAGGGCAGCAAGGTTAACACCTCTACTGATCCCATATTTTTGCAATCAGTTACTTTAACAACCTTGTATTTGCATATTTCTCAAGTTAAATCCAAGGCAGAGCAGTTAGAGGTGAGTGCTGTTACTGCCAATATGATGCACTAAACTGAAATTATTTCTGCTGCTTGCCTGTGCTCTTGATTGCTGTGCAGTCTTTCAATGAAGTTTGGAAATTAATTTCTCAGACACAAAAACAGTGGTTGGTATTTATCAATTTTAGATTTATATCTTCTAGTCTACCCAGGTGGAAAATTGGGTGAAATGCAAGACTTCATTGAGCAATCAGATGTTACATCTCTGCTGAGCTGTCCTAGGTCAAGAAATTAAACAATCCCCCCCCCTTTTTTGTTAGTATAAACAACATTAAATAAACAAATGTAAAAATTTGTTATTGCATAAACAGAAAATAGCATTATATTTAGCAAATCACAAAGCAAGGAGCTGATGACTTTTTTTTTTAATAGCAATAGAAACAATTTGAGGTCTATCTATTTTAACATTTTACTAAAGCCATAAAAATAAATAAACTTTGAAAATTCAATCCATTGGTCTGTGTCAATCATAAATCAGAAATACATTTACTTTCTTAATTGCTGCCTTCCTAGGCCATGTCTTTTGTTGGTCAGTTAGTCATTGACTGTATATGTCCTGATATAACAGTTATATACAGATACATTATATGGTGCTCTGTGCAGATGCATCATCAGAGGTCGCCACTTGTCTGAAGAGCTTGTGTTGTAAAAAGGAGGGCAAAGAATGGGATGGAGAGTCAATAGAGGCACTGCCAGGTATCCAGGTGTAGAGAAGAGCTTGGTAGTCACAAGCAGGAATGCCTGGATTGAGCACCCTGACCGTTCACAGGAATTTATGTGAAGCCGTTGGCACAATGTTGGTTTAACCACCTTCACGCAGAAGATCAACAACCCATTTAAAGAGAAAACCTAACATTCAGTTGTCATTCCCTAGTCCTTCTTTATCTTTATTTGGTTTGTCTTTCCAGCTGTTTGTTTGAGAAAGGTTTAACATTACTGTTTTTGTGGCTATGTTGGTTAGGTCCTAATACAACTAAAAGTGAAAGCTTAGCTGAAGGGCCAAAGAGGCATCACTCTGCACATTTGCACCTGGAAATGTGAAATTTAGGTTTTCCTTCTTCTAAATACCCAGCCCTCTCTGCTCATTTGATGTGATATATGTCACACAAGAACTATACCAAAGGGGAAGTGCTTTAGTTTTAAACATTAATAAAATTAAGAAGTTTCAATTTCTGAGAATTTTCTGGTGAAAGAAAAAAGTTTTTGTGTATAGAGTCAGAGCTTCCGAGCTGACTAACCATTGCCAGGGGGTTAATAAAGGGGAGTTTTGTAAAAATATCTCCTCAAATGCCTAATTTAGGAGAGGAAGAAAAGACAACCTGGGTCTTAGAGGCAGATATTTTCATAGACTTGAATGACCTGGAGCATCCCTCAGAAAAGGAAGAGGGACATGGGCCTGTGGCACGATGACAAAGTGACCTTTCCATCTGGTCTCCAACAGCTCATAGGAGTCCTGAGGAAGGGAATGCAATGGCTTTCCCTGTTCCCTCTACTTGGAACTCAAGTAGAGACAATGGCAAGTTATACTCTCCAAGAATTTGGAGTTCACCTTCTCTGCTTAACCTTCCTTTTTTCTTTTTTTTTTTTTTTGTTTAATTTTAAATGGCTATTACAAAAGACAAAAGCATCTCACTCAAAAGCACACAATAATTAAAGCTAATAAGTAAACTTTCAGAAATAATGTCTTGAGATTTATTTTCTTCATCAAAAAAATGTCTTCTCATAGACTTGTAGGAAAAATAAGCTCTTTTTTTTTCTTTTTACAAATAAAAAAAGGGGAGTGAAATAGTTTCAGTGTTTTGAAACAATTTGAGATAATTAAATTGGAACATTGAGAGGTTTTTTTTTTAATTTTAAATTGGGATTACTCCAAACTTCTCATCATTAAAGTATGTGTTTGCATCCAAAGTCAACAATGAATTAAAAGTTAAATTAAGCTTTGAATGTTATAGTTTAACTAGCACTGATCCTCCTGGGTCATGTTATTCCCTTGCAACTGACTACATGAATACCCAATATCTTTTTCAGAATTATTTCCCATGATAGGTTTTTTTGTAAATCACATCAAATTTCCTTTTTATTGTTGTTTATTTTTCATCTATTTACAATTAAATGTAAATATCAAATATTATGAATTTTTTGAAAAATGATTGTTTCAGATTTTGACCACTTCCATGGACATCAAATCAACAATTATTTTCAGGTTCTTCCCCAGTTAGCTATTGTTGTCACTAATAACCTTTATTAAAATGAATAGTTCAGAAATATAGTAGCAGCTAGAATCAAATAAGCAATATTTGTTTTAAGACTATGACCATAATGTTAGATCTTTATCACAATGGCAAGAAAAAAAGAGATGAAATCTAAAGTGTATTCTTGAAAATGAAAAAATAAATTAGTAATGAACAGAAGGAAGCTTATTATAGAAGAATTTAGGATTTTCTTCTTCATGATTTTGAAATGAAAGGAAGCTATCCAGGGACCAGAAGTTACATTGCACAGAATAACTGCCTGATTTGTGCCTCATTAAAAATCAAATTGCATAAATCTATTATTATTAGTAATAATGCTGATCAATTAAAATACAATTGCTCACCAGGACCTGATTGCAGTAGTATCATACAAGACAAAATTAGAGCTCAAGTGGCTCTTTAAATCCCAGGGCCAGAACAAAACTGTGTGTTTTTAATCCTGAATAAGGATTACCAGTAGAATATATTGCTAGGAAAGTTCCCTGTCACAAGAAAACACTATGGTAAATAGCACTAATTGATATCTCTGATAGCTGTGTGAGCAGAAGTGTCAAGGACTGATCAAACGTGGACCTTTTAAAATCTCTGCCCTCTGAGGATCAGATATCTGTGATCTACAAAAATAGAACTGACGGCTTCAAAGTGCAGGAGCACGGAACAGTATTGCTATCTGAAAACAGCAAAATGCTGTCATATTCCCAAAGGAGAGGAATTCACTAACACAGATGTTTTATCCTCATTGAATAACAGTTCACCCTACATACATTCCAACTCCTGTGATTGTACAAATACCATAAAGTGGCAATCAGAGTGAGGAAAAAGATCAGCATCTTACTCACAAAGACTCCTACCAAATTGTATTTATTATCATTTCCTCCAGAACAATTAAGTACATGACTGGTGACCTCAGCAAGCACTGCATGATCTAAATCCCAAATTGAGAAGAATTTGTACTGATTCTTTCATAGTCAAGCCGCTGAGCAACCTAAATAAAAGTCCACTAAATCTGCTTTTAGTCTTTCTCATTGCCTCACTAATTTATACTTCAATGGCTGGTAGGTGACGGTGAACAAATTGATGCTGAAGATAGCGGCAAACATCAGCAATTTATTATCTTACGGTACAACTTTTTATACTTTTTCTCTGTATTACATGTATAACACGCGCTCATTGTTTGCATTATAACTGGTTAACCAGCTATGTATATGCACCTTCTACCTTTTTCTAATTGATCACAAACCTCTCTGTTCTTCTTGTAAATGTCAACACATATCCGCATTCTATGCTTCTTCTCTCTCAAAGTTGTTTCTCTGTCTTGTTCAAGGACACAGCTGCAACTCATCAGGGTTGAGACTGCCCTCAGCCCATTCTGTCTTCCCACAGGTAGGTCCATATGTTCACTCAGCACCTTCTTGCCTTTAAATCCATGAGGGTATTACACAAATGTACCACGCTGGTGTTTGGGAAATCCATGGCAATCCATCATGATTCAAATGAGATATCCTCACTCTCTGAAGGAACAACAAGCATTATTTAAGAATGTCATGGCAGAGTGCAGGGATGGCACCAAAACTAGGGAGAATTTTAACCTCTCACCCATTTACTGGTGGATGGCTGTAGACACAAGTGACACAGTGCCTCAGATTAGCATCATTTTGTGTATAACTTGGTCAAGCTTGCAGCAAGTCTGCCTGGAGAGTAGCAGCTCTCTGTAGCGTGCAGATCCCTCCCTGTTCTGCCTCAGCGTTGATCCATTGACACTTGGGCAACCTTCCCAACACCACCCTCCTTCCCCCCTATACACAAACACCCCTGTACATCTCTCTGTACACACACAACAGTCAGTCCTTCTTAGTTCAGTTTCCTCTCCTCTACCTCATGTTCTACCAAACAAGGAAAACAGTGTAAAACAAGAATTTCACTATATGATTTCCCAATCCCATCTCCTGCACAGTAGAAGAGGTTTCTTAGGATGAGGGAGGCCTTTCATGGTTAAAGGAGTTGGAATCAGTGACCCTTGCTGTAAAAACAGACTGCATGTCAGCCCTACGTGTCAGCACATACTTGATGCAGCTGTTTGCCAAGTAAACTCAGGTTATATGGAGGTCTAAATGAATTGTACCTTTTAAGAGAATAGTGTATCTCAACCCTGATGCCAAAAGATCTTTTCTGTGTGTAAATTTATATTTTGATTTCTGCTAAGTTAATGTATCCAAATGCTGACTACTGTACATAGTGTAGAGATTGTAGATACTGTGCATGGATTGTGTGACAAACATATTTAATTAAAGTGAAAATACTTCCTTGTTGTACACAGTATGGTGAAATCAGGCATTCATCCTGTTCAGTTCCTCCATATTCAGTCACTCACCTACCTTTAAATTGAATCCAAGTCCAGCTTTACTGTGATTTACCATACTTTCTTCTTTTAATTCACTAGATATTGTGGTATATTGTATTATCATTTAGAGATAATGACAAAGATATTTATTTAATATCATCTAACTAATTTTTGAACACCTTCAGTCACAATTCAGCAATTCATGGTCATTAAAGAGAAAACCTGTGTATGAATGGATGTCTTTGAAGTTCTAAATCCCAGTAGGAATTCCCCAACTGCTGTTATTCATAGTGGTCTGGGATGGTATAACCAACTGAATACAACAGTGATATTATCTCCAGACATTTAAAATTGGTGGGAATGCCGCCAACTAAATGCTGAGAAAATAATTTTAGAAGCCCTTCTCAGAGAGTCATGAGTAAGTTGCTTAAATAAGGCATCTGTGGTGTTCTTCCAAGAATCCCATCTCAGACACCCACACCAGACATGCAAATGAGAAACACAACCTCCAATAGGCACAAAATATTCTAGACAAAATATGGGCAGTAGACTTAAGAAAATGATTATAAATCTGCATTTTTCTTCGATGGATAAACTAAACCTCAATGTTTGTATGAAAAGTTTTGATAACATGTTCCATTGTGTCAAGCAGTTTGTTGTGGTCTAAACCATTTAGGCTGTTAGAAGTTATTTGTGCTGCTGATTTTTTGTTCTACAGTTTTCATTTTTCTTTTAAATCTCTGATCGATGTAAGTAGCTATAAATTCCAAACCTCTGGTAAGTCTGAAACTTATTTGTTTTTCTCTCAAGTGATATTTGGGCAAGTCAATAAATCCCAAGGAAAACTGACAATACAAAAAGTATATTTTGTTCTGATCAAATAAATTCTTAATAACTGACTTTTAAAAAAATCTATCCTATTGACAACGTTGATTTCAATTTCCTTGGAGTCAAGTTTTAGATGAAATTGAACTATTCCATATCAGTTTCAGGGAATGAGATTGCAATCAAAAAATTATATAGAGGTGATATACTCTCTCTTTATAAGACAATCTAAAAGCTATTTAATTCAACATAGATCATGATATCCTGGCAGCAGATTTTTACCTAATTTTCTACACTGTTTGAAAATTGAGTAGAAGAAGATTAATAGCTATATATAACAAGATTTCTGTAGTTTTGGAACAGAAACATCTCATGCAGTTGTAGCCACCTACACTCATGAATCTACATAAAAAACATGGTTGAGATGCAGAACCACAGTAGCCCCATCTTCATTTGGAAAAATAGTTTACATATGCAATGTAGTGTAAGTTTCATTTTATCAAATATTTCTACAATTTAGCTATATAGGCTCCTTATACAGGTAATGGAAGAAAGTAAATCCTCAGCTTAAATATGTCAACTGCACCCTACTCTGTCAGTCCTCTCCACAGATTTTATAGGACAGTGTACAGATTTTGGCTGGAATAGAGTTAACTTTCTTCATGGTAGCTCATATGATGCTCTTTTGGATTTATGACCAAAACAGTATGGCTTTTGATGTAACTGTGAGACTGCCCTTGATTTAACCCAGCAAGTTTTCCAGTTTTACCCTTCTGATTCTCTCCTCCATCCTCTGGGGAGGGGTAAGTGAGGGGCTGTGTGGGGCTGAGGTGCCTGTTGGGGTTAACCCACAACAGAAAAGTCAAAAAATTGTCAGTACAGTTGACGTTAGGAAACTGATCCCTTTGCCCAGACGTAGACATCTGGTGGTACATAAAACACATCAGGTAATCATGTTTCAACATAGAGACTCTGTGAGATACCATAGCTTATCTCAAAAAGTGCCCATCCTTGGCTAAGTCATTCCCCAGATTCAAAAACTGCACTGAATGACTTCTCATTGGCTCTTGCTTAGGTTTAATTCATAACACTGTTAACAGTGCTATTGGATGGGTCTCAGTACAGAAAAAAAAGGACAGGGACAATTACAAGAAAACATGAAATTTAATTTTTTTAAGCTAAACAACTACTCTGGACAATCACAGCTCATCAGAGGCTAAGCTCAGTTGTCAAATAAAGACATAAAGAAGCCACTGAAATTTCCTGTAGTACCCAAACTGATAAATATGAACTGGTAAGTACACAATACAGAAATATCAAGTTTGACTTGCAGAAGACCACTGTAATACCAGAGCAAGTGCTAGACACCAAGATGTATTCCAGAACACATTAAATGTGAGCAGACATAAGGAATGCACTTATTAATGTTAAAAAAAGCTCCTCAAAGAATGATGTCACAGCAGAGAAGTTGTGGATGCCCCATCCCTGAAAGTGTTCAAGGCCAGACTGGATGGGGCTTAGAGACCTGGTCTCATGGAAGGTGACTCTGCCTATGTCAGGGAGGTTGGAACCAGATGGTTTTAAATGTCCCTTCTAACTCAGGCCACTCTATGATTCTATTATTTCAATTTAAGGTAGCTTATTAATGCCATCTTCCATACATGACTGAGCTGTTGTAGGAGACCAGAGAGATGATTAATGGCTCAAAACAACTCAAGTGTATGTTTGGGGTAGGGCAGGGTAAGTTCTGCATAGGTGGGGCAGTGCACTGCTGCACACCACACCCACTGGAGCCTCTGGTTCAGCCCAAAGTGGCTGCCAACCCACTGGCACACCAAAAACCCCAGCTTGGGTGGGGCCCTGGGGCACCAGAGCAGATAAAAGGCCATGACACGGGTGTGCTCAGTGATGTGTCTCACTGCCTCAAACCCTTCAGAAGCTGAGACCTTGCTGGATTCAAGGCAGTAATTATTGGTCTTGCCTTGCCTTGCCTTTTTTTCTAATACAGCAATGTGGGAACACATACATTGCACTTTGATTAATTCCTAGCACAGAATTTAAAAGAAATTTAGCTTCCTTTTAAATTTATGCACAAGTTGTACAGTCGCAGAAACAGTACACACACACACAAGCAGCCATTATACTTATGTATGTAGATATGAGTAATTATAAAATTTAATTACAAGGCGTTACTTGTGTATCTACAGCTGTGGCAGATCCTTTTTTTATCTTATCTTGTAGGACTCTAGGAAACATTAACTGGTTAAGAAAGGATGCTTCTGGAGAGCAGAACAGCCTGAACTCTGTAATGGATATTATTCTTAGAGTGATAAAAGGAACTGAGACACAGTTGAGAAGTCACTACCATGAAAACCTCACAAACCAAGGTCCCAGGGACACAGAAGAGAGGACTGCAAAGAGTTCCTTGTTCAGCTTGCACAATGGATCACTGCCAGGGATGAGAGCACAGCGTTTGCCTCTTCACTCAGCCCGCTCCGCAGGCTGGGAGGGGGGTTCAACATCCAGCACAGATACCGAGCCTTAGCTACTCACGGAACCTTCTACAGTCACTGAAAAGAGACAGGCACTGGGAGAGGTCAATTTATCCAACCTGCCTTCGACATCTTCCCTGGTGGAATAAATCTGTCTTTGCAAAGTCTTCTTTTCCCACAGCTTACATGAGGCACTTACAGATCTGTTTTTAGACCTAAAATATTTCAGTGCAAAATTGCTATTGCAAAATGCATTTTTTTTTTTTTTTTTTAAATGAATGGCATAACAAACCTCCAAGTATGGCAGAGGATATTTGCAATATGCAAAACATAGGATCTGTGTTAGCTGGGAATTTTGCCTTGTCTTGCTGTCATTAATGAAAGCAGCATACTGAGATTTTCAGCACTCAGATGAAAAAGACATTCAAGGACCAAAGGGTGATTATGCCTAAGATAATGATGTGGAGGACGAGGGCATTAGCTAAATTCACATTCATGCTTTAATAATTGCTTAGATTATCCAGTTCACAAGTGACTTGGAGTTAATAACAGCCAGGTCAGCTGATTAATAGCAGAGCTTTTAATTTTACCAGTGTTGTTCTTTGCCAACCCAATTTTATTCAAAGCAGCATCACCCCAGTGACATTGCTCTTTCTTATCATCATTTTCCCAAATTTTATACAGACGAATAATTACTACAAAGGAAAGAAATGAGTTACAAAGGCATTAAGAAAAACAGTTTCTTTACCCTAGAAATTGAAAATTTAAGAAGTGAAAAGTAGAGATCTCTATACAGAAAGGGAAAACGTTTTGAACAATCTATTGGGATTTTGTGGTTTTGGTTTGGGGATTTTGTGGTGGGTTTTTTTGTTTCCCTGAAGCTACATTTGTCATTTACAGTGTTCCCAGTGCCGTATGTATTTTTATTCATGCAATTCCCTCTCTTTTTCCCTGTGGCACACAAGTTCCCACCATGCTGCACAGAAAGACAATAGGTTTTCCAGCAGCATCGAATTTCCAACTAATTTCTTAAAGAAATGTTGTGTCCATGCACAGAAAAAGAGCCTGTGATCCCACACACCCCCAGTCACATGTCCTGCTGTGCAGGTGGGTGAAATTGAATGCCAGAATATGCAGTGCAGGGAGTTATGACAGTTCTCCGGGCTACCAGCAGAACTTTAAGACAACCTGAAATTTTCCATTCCAGATGGGAAATGGGCTATTGAATCATGTCCTTCATATTAAAAACCAAACAGTATTAACAATAAATTAACCAAAAAATACCTTTGCCTAATGCTTTTTTTTTCTTTTTTTTTTTTTTTTAATTTTAGAAAAATTGAAAAGAAAGAGAGAGTAGGGACTTCTGCATTGGCAAGACCTAATGACACTGCCTCACTAACTTCTAGAAAAAACTCCAATAAGACAGTGATGTTGTGCTGTGAAGAACAGAGTAGAATTAAAGCAACAATAGGGGGTTTTGCTGGCCCTGTGTGCTGGAATAAATTGTGTATTCTCCATCCGTGAACCAGCCAGCATAATGACAAGAAAATATTTTGTAAATTAGAAAGGTGTAGAAAATATATTAAAAACCAGTATTAAATAATATTATTAAATAATTTATATAACTTTTTCCTACTCCTGACTTTCTGATTACAGAGGTTTCTAAAATAAAAATGTATTTTGAAACAGTTATGCACTGTTTCAAACACTAGAAATTGATGTACAAATTGACTTTTTTCATGAGAGTATAATTACATGGCAGGAAATCTTGTATAATTGTATTATTCAATCCGGTTCAGCACATAGTTTTTTACAACAGATGTAATGTGACCACAATCGGAATTACATCTTCTATTCTCTATTCTAAACTAATTATAACATTTTTTAGCTTTTAATAACAGCATAATGTGGTAGTGCTGCTAGGTGACAATTGATATAAGCAAAAGACTAATACAGTAGGACAGAAAGGGTTATGGGAAAAGACAATCTGTGAATGAATAAAACTTTCATGAAAAAAACTAAAAAATTGCAACAAATTACAGCTGCTGCTATTTTCATAACTGTGGGATGGATTTTTCATGAGCAATAATAAGGCTGACATTGCCTCCTGCAGCTGGACATGGTATGAGTGGGTGAGCAAGGTGAACTCTACTTCTGTGCCAAGGTACAAGGGAGTGCACTGGATTGAACACTCCCTTTCCTCTTTGGAACAAAGATCCTATTCTGTGTTCCTCCTATGCAATATGAATCCAAAGGGAAAACATGCCACTAATTTGTGGATGTGGAAAGCAATGGACCAGGTGAAAACAGTGATGGAGAGTAGGAGGGGAAAAAAAAGATTAAAAAAAAGAAAAAAAGGTGAAAAAGAGTAAAACCTTTTGACTGTCTCTGTGTGGCCCATGTTTTCCTTCCCTGTGAGCACCACCTGTCTCTCCCTACAATATGGAAGGAAAGAACCTGTGCCCTTTACAGCTCTCTGCCACCCTCGTCACAATTTCCACATCTGTATTTTCTCCATCTGCCCATGGTTACTAGAGAAGAAGTGGTGACACTGAGTTCCCCCCCAGCATGGGACTTGGTGGACTTACCCTAATCACGAATGGAGACATCTCCACATCTCCAGTAGGGCTCTTATCTCAGGTGGGATTTAAAAGGTGGTGGGATGGCACCTCTGAATGTTTCTTGAGTATTTTTGAACACACAAAATCCTGTAAAAAGTAGAAGCAAAGATTTGAGTAACACAGTCAGATGTTTGAAGGAAAACGTAAGGAAAATATATTTTGTCTGTAGTTCTTCAAAATTCTAGCAATTCTGAATTGAATATACTTACACTTCAACCTCCAGAGTATTATGGATCATTTATTTACTTGCATCATTTTTTCTGTTCTTTTTAGCCTAATTTTTCTATTTAATAATAATTACCAAAAGTAAAGATATTTTCTTCAAAGTTATGGCCAATACTGAAACTGGTAAAAGTCCAAAGTGGCAACAACCAAATTACTTCACCATCCTTTCCTACCTCTTCAATTCTCCTCAAGAGAGAGGGCCCTTATTGTGAAAACTTTCATTCGAAATTAACTTCTTGTATTGGGTATGTTTGTTATTGTTGAGAAGACACACTAAAACACACACAAATAACTAATATAATGTCTTTCCATATATGATGGAATTGTAGTATGTGAAACTGTAGTATGTGAAAAACAGGGAGCTGTAAGAGTTATTTCCCATTCAGCTTTCCCCACAACTCCACTGCTCTTTTCTTCCTGGTAATCGTTTAAGATGGATATGACTATGATTCACAGTCTTTAATTGGATGAGTAATTAGAAGTTTGGGTATTCATTTTTATTTATCTGAACTCTGCAAAACTGGCCTGGGATTTGCTGTCGAGCTGGATGTCTTGGGAAATTTCCTATCATCTCTTGGTCATGCATATTACCAGAGCATGGGTGTCTCCTGAGGGTTTTTCTCTTTTTTGAGAGTCTGATGCTCAGATTTATTCCTATTTGGAAAAGGAATAATTTTATATTTAGCTAAAAATTCATGGGAATTAGAAACAAAATTAATACAGGAGGATAATGGGCCATCATGAGGTTTTAATTAATCTTTGTCTTACCCTGGGACATGAAAAATGTCAATTTGCACTAGTTCCATGAAGGATTAAGACGAGTAATATGTACAGTCCATTTAGCTTTGAAATAAAGCATAAAGAAAATAAAAATGAGAACTTTTGATTCAATGTGACACTAAAGGGGAAGAGAATTAAACAGTTATTAAATGGAGCTGGCTCAATTACCACCACTGGAGGTGACCCTAACAAAATGCAGCTGGTTTTACCAGACACCATTTATATCCCCAAGTCACATTTATTGCAATGTTTGCCAAAATCAGAATTCAAACAAATGTCCTCTGTTGACTGGTGTGAAGGCCAGAACATCCCATTTGTTCCACTGAAACATCAAAAAAGATTGGGGAAGAAGCCAAATGAGCTAACTGAGGAGATTCTGGCTTTCTGCAATCCATACTTCATACCTTGTCCCCCTGAGTATAGAGCCAGCTGCAAAAAGGATGAAAGGGAAACAAACAGGATGTGTGATATCTATAGTTTATGAAGCAATGATTTGGGTTCAGAAAATGGGCAGGGAGCTACCTTTGCAATGTTATGTGTAAAGTGAATATCATTCTCTAGGTCCAGAAAAATACTTGTGCTCATCTCAGCCAAATTGTCCCTATTCCCTTGGTTTAGTCATTAGAGAAATTTGATCCTCTTTAAAGAACTAGTAAATTTATTGAAGGGATTAAGACATTAGGCAGAAACTTTATTGATATCAATAATACACGTCTAACTTCCAAGGGGAAAATAAATAGTAAATAAGTCATCAGTACATGTGGAATTGGTCTGTCCATTCTTCTTAAATCTTTTGTCCAAGCCTTCTTTCTCAATCTTCTACCAACACTATGTATTGCAAGCTTTCAATTTTTCAATATGGTGATTATTACCATTCCTGTCTTCAGGAACTTGGGTTCTAAATGCTTCTCTTTCTTAATGAAACAGGGAGCAGATGGAAAATTCCTCCTAAGAATAAGTGCCAACATTTCCTCCACTTCTGATCTGCTAGCATTCTAAACAAATGTTATAGACCTATTCTCACATATTTCAGACTCTTCCTACCCTTATCTAAATTGCCTTCAGACTCACACCCAAAATATATTAGACTACAAGGCAACTCAAAAGAAATATTGGAAAGAAATAACAAACAACTTTAGAGGATGTTTGCTGGTATCATGAAACATTCTGTTTGGAAGAGTGAAAATTGAAAAGTTCCCTCCTCCCACCCTTTTTTCTGATTGAACAGTACCTTCCACCCTTGCAAGATTACCTGCACACATCCTCTTAACTTTAAGGCAAATTTATGGATGTGGAAATTACAATGACAAAATTGAGTATTGCATCCAGCTCTGAGATCCTCAGCATAGGAATGACATCAACCTGTTGAAACCAGTGCAGAGGAGGCCACCAAGCTGGTTAGAGGGATGGAGCACCTCTGCTGTGAGGAAAGGCTGAGAGAATGGGGATTGATTAGCCTGGAAAAGAGAAGGCTTTGGGGTGACCTAATTTTGGCCTGAAGAAGCCAACAAGAAAAATGGAGAGAGAATTTTTACAAAAACCTGGAGTGATAGCACAAGAAGGAATCGCTTCAAATTGAAAGAGAGTAGGTTTAGATTAGATATTGGGAAAAAATTCTTTGCTGGAAGGGTGGTGAGACCCTGGCACAGGTTGCCCAGAGAAACTGTGGATGCCCCATCCCTGGAGGTGTTCAAGGTCAGACTGGATGGGGCTCTGAGCAATCTGATTTAATGGGAGATGTCCCTGCCTATGGCAGGGGGTTGGAACTGGATTATCTTTGAGAGGCCTTCCAGCACTAAACCATTCTATGATTCTATGAATATTCTATGAACCACTCAAACACAGTTTTGCTGATAGTTTCTTTAAATATGCTATCATTCTCTTTTTATTTTTTTTTCATAGATAAAAGTGAAATAATGATATCCACTGTTTATGGATCATTCAACTGGTCAGAAGGTCTTGGCAGCTTTTGTATTTATTTTCCCTTAACGTCTCCAGTAACTAGAACTTTTTTTTTTTTCCCCAAAATACCATATTCATTCAGTAATTAATTAGAAATATCAAATAACAAAGAGGGTAAAAGGGGAGACACAAGGAAACAAAATGTGTTACACAGCACTGTTATGAATGGATATTATAGGTTTTAAATAAGTTTCTACCTCTGCTTAGGCCTATAGCAATAGACAGTAACTTACTGAGGCGGCCTGCACCCCAGAACCCACTTCCATTCGCAAGTTCTTTTAATAATGGCTGATTCGGTGTATTATAGAATAAGTCATTTATTCAAGAGACACCAATTGAACAGACAAGAGACTTAAAACAGAATATTACTACACAGGAAAAAGAAAAACTATTAATAGTTAAATATACAGTGCACGTTTACAAATACAGCTAGCGGAAAAATAGTATAATTAGGATTCAATGTATCTCACCATCCAATTGTCGAGGATTTTCACATACATCAGGTCCTACGTCTCTCAGTCTCCAGAGAAGTTACCACAAGGTTCGCGAATTCCTTGGGGAGAAATTATCTCCACACATTTGTAGAATGTGCAAGAGAAACTTCTGACTTTGTGGCAGATAGGTGATACTTTTATAGAACAAAAGACATGCCTTCCGTCACGTACACATTTTTTTATCTCTTCTCCCATCTGTCCTCCAGATTCCTGGCATGGGGTCTGGCAGACTCCTGGTGCCAGGGTGTGACCCCCTGGTGATTTGTTATGCCAGAGGTTATCTTATCTATGCACCTCAGTGGGAGGAAGGAGGGGGAATCATCCTGCCACAAGCACAAGAGACTGATGAGAAACATGAAAATGATAGCAGATAGTGGATTAAATAACAGAAGAAAACAGATTGGAGAGTACAAAAAATAATTGATATATTGAAAATTTAGTAAGAAGTAGAGAAATTGAGCAATGGAATGAGATGATTACTAAAACTTTTTATGGGAATGTGCAGAAGGCAGTAAATCAGATTTATCTGATAGGACTGCTCTGGAAAAAGAGAAGTAATTGGAGCCCACTGGAATAAGAAGTGTATTCTGGCTGGTTTCGTGCAGAATCTGAAAGAAGCTCTTTGACTACAGACTGAAGAGTGCCGCTGAAGATCACAGAGGAGAAATCCATCAGAGGATGAAGCAGCAAGGTGGCCACCATTACTCGGAAGATCCTCAGCAGCAAAGCTGCGGAAGCTGAGAGATTGCTCAGAGAAAGTCTCTTCTGGGGTGGCCTCTCTGTGCACAATATATGAAGTTGCACATGTTTTTGGTCCAACTCACACTCATTTGTTATGATTTATTTTAGCACTGGAATAAGTACTGTAGTGTCATAGAATCATGGAATGGTTTGAGTTTAAAGGGACCTTAAAGATCATCTTGTTCCAACATTCCTACCATGGACAGGGACACCTTCCACCAGACCAGGTTGCTCAGAGCCTGAACTAGTCATAGAGCAAAACTAGTAGATTTCTTTTCCTTATCAATCTAGTAATTGGCACTTTGCCCTTTTTACAACCCCTTTTATATAGTATAAAATTGCTTATTATGTATTTGATGAATTTTTATGGTATTTCAATAAAGCATTAATTTGATTTTGTTATGCTGTTCCTCCAGCTCTTATTTCCAAGTTTATGTTCATTCTTGAATTATATATTCATTAAAAGTTTGTGTCCTTTTTTTTTTTTTTTTTTATATTTGTTTTCACTCTATCCATCAATTCATGAAATATTTAGGACAAACGTTGCCTCCACATCCGTTTAACTCCACTGGTTTGTACATTTCAGCATCTACTTTAATAGAAACTTTGCAAATTGATAATAGACTCTTGTAAACCATGGCTGCACTTGAAATGGTGGAACATTGAGGACATTTAAGGTTACGAAAGCTTCTATCACTTTTCCCCCTTCCTTAATAAATATGTCTTCACAGTAGAAATGAAAAAAAAAAAAAAAGAGAGAACTTCTATCTTTTTCTTGTCCTAAAATGCCTTGAAATCATAACAATTTGAACACTATTTTAAAATTTGCATACTTATATTGTAACATGAACCCTGCAGGAAGTCAGGTGGTATTTTAGTCTCATATAAAGCTATTGACATCATTAGAGACATAGAAATAGTTACTACTCAGCATGAGCAAGAACAATCCGGTACAAAGACGCAATTTCTATAATGGGAAACAAGGTACTTTGAAATTGGAGACATGCAGGTGGGAAAAAATTTGGGAAACAGTTTTATTTTTCTTATGAGGCCTTAGGGCAGAAATTTTCATCTCACTGCCACTCGTGACTTCATTTTGTGTAAAACACAAAACATTCTAATGTATTTCAAACTCAAAAGCCATTTAGGATATGATCCAAGTTTTATTAATCTCATCTGTCGTGTGCTGACATAAGTATCATGATCCTGTTCTGCAGTTTGATACCTCCTGAAAGCCACTCCACAAACCCAGCACTACATCTCTACTACACTTTTCAAACTGCACTGCGGAGCTTAACTCAAGATTTTTAAATACTTGGCCTTGTCCTGCTGTTATCTGAGAAGCAAGCTAAGTACACCTTCCCACATTTAAAAAAGGTTGGGTTGTGCTTTCATTACAGAGACATCTTTTATTTTTTTTAATCATATCAATTATTATGACAGACCTCTGCACTTGAAACCTGTTTCAATTCTATGCTATGTCAGAACAATTTCACTCTTTATGAATAAGCTGATTAATTTATGTCAAACATCTAACTGACATCAGGGATGTTTTTACTGTCTGCTAAATGTTGATTGCATGTAATACATACAGCAAAGTGCATAGAAATAAAGGATTTGAGGTTAAGCTGCCCACAATGAATCCATCTACTATGCTGTACCTATATGTTTTAGTCTACACTCAGATTCTATTTCCAAGCTTTGAAAACTGCCCAGGACATCCACTGTTATCACTCACTCAATTTAAAAAATACCATATCTCCCTCAAAAATGCAAGTATTTTTGATTTTTAAAACTAATATTAGCAAATATGTTAAAAAAAAAATGGAACATAATTTTTAGTCTGAAATCAAGGTAGTATCTCTGATCCTTTTTATTCCATCTTTAAGAGCTAGCTCAATTTGATGAATTCTCTGCAAAATTTTATTTTTAAACTACTTTTTAGAGGACTTCACAAAGACATCTAATGCACAAATTAAAATAATACTTTACAAAATAATCTCACCTTTACTCAAAAAGTTGCCAAATGAAGATGTGTTCTACAATATGAAACCAACATGTTATATTTCAAATTAGTGAACAAAATAAATGTGGGATTTTAGCAGAAATAGGGTACAATTTCTTAATAACTAATTACCCTGTAATCCAGAAATTAATTATCCTGTTACCTGTCCTGTTTTCTCCTCATTTTCAAGGAATATTGATATGGATCTTTAGGAAGGATTGTCTCCTTGACTGTTGGAGTCAGGGGATGGCTTGCTGTTCAGTTGTTTTAAATTTTCATGGTTGGTTTATCAGATCCTCTCATTAATTTTTCCTTGCTCAAGTCACCTTTACATTCCTTTCCTATCTTTTGAGTGACATTTGCAGCTCTTTACTCTCATTCACAGGTTCAGCATCACCTACTTTGCACCTGAGACCCATCTTTCCAAAGGACTTGACCCAATGTTTGCTGATTCAGACAGGCTGTACACCTCAGAGAGAGCATTACTAGAATAGAAAGAGAGTTTCATAGGAGCCTGAAGGACTGAGGTACCACCTTTTCTTGAATCACAACCTATCCAGCCCCTAAAATTGTTTAGAGAGCAAAGCTTGGCACAGCTGGATCTACAAGGTACCCACATCCTACCCTTGTGGAGATCAGCTGGGTGTGCTTCACAACACACCAACATTTTAAACAACAAGTTAAGCCACTAATCATCACCTTCCATGGAAAATGTCTCTTCCGAAGTGATCCCCAACTGTGTGGGGCATCAGTCTTCAGGCCACATTATTTACCAAGAATAGGATCATAGAATTATAGAATGGTTTGAGTTAGAAGGGACCTAGAAGATCATTTAGTTCCAACCTCCCTGCCACGGGCAGGGACACCTTCCACTGGACCAGGCTGTTTAATCAAACAAGTCTTGCCTTCTGAGCAGTCCTGCAGATTTAGACTTATCCTAAATATGAAGGATGCTTAGTCAGCTGTAAGGAAAAACTGCATGAACTTACTTTGTTATGTGTTTTCTGCTTTCAATTTTACTAAGAAGACAGGTCTTTCATGAGTGCTGATTGGGTGCTAATTGTGAAAGGAAAATTTTGGATTCATAAACATGAGTGATTTAGAAACATGGTTCTGAAAAAGATAATTGCAGGCAATAATAGTATAAAAAAAGTTTAGCTACACATGTTATTCTAGCTATTTCTCAGTGTTATCATAAGAGAAAAGGCTGAAAGAGCTGGCACTATTTAGCGTGAAACAGAGAAAGCTCAGTTGGATCTTATTCCCATGTATAACCTGATGAGAAGGAATGAAGAAGGAACCAGATTCTGCCCACTGACAGAACGTGAGGTAATGGGCACAAATCAAACCCCATCAAATCCCGAGTGCAAAAAAAAACCCCCACTTTTGAACTGTGACCATGCTCAAATGGTAGAAGGTGTTGTGCATAGCTTTTGCTGAACAGTATTTTTACTTCTAGAACATTATTGTGTTTTCAGTTGTCACAAATCCAAAATAAATCACTATGTGAGCTGTTATGAAGAATATTAGCTTTATTCCAGCCAAAACCAATGCATATCTCAATGATTATGTGATTATCATAGTGTGTACCTTCCCTCCTCTATTTATAGTGAGGCTTTCTTTGTAATGCACATTGTAAAATCGTGTAATAAAGTCTTTACTGGAAGACTTTTTATTCCATGGATTAACTCCTCGGAAGGATGCTATCAGTTAAACATATACCCAACAACAAACTTCACATTTTAGCACAATCACATTTTAAAATCAAGAGGAAATTCTAGGGTAAAAATAAACATTGTGAATGAGAGTAAATACATTCGTCAGTTTTTAAGTTCTGTGACTGCATAGCTCAGTTTTCATGTAGGTACATCTAAATTTGCACATGCATTCAACCCCCTGCATAATCTGAATGAGAAAATTTCACTGCAGAAAATTCACTGTAGAAGAGTCAGAAATGGGAAAAGCATAACCCAGTTATAGATCTTTTTCTCCATACTTTCCCTAATGATTTATATCCCCTCACTACAAGAGATATACTTGTCAAGAACCCCCAGACTGAAGAATGTGTGGTCTCTTTTTATAACTGAAGAGGGGGAACAGGTCAGTCATTAGAGTGAATAAGACCCTCATTGATTTTAATTGAATCCTATTGATTTGCATAGAAGACAATTAGTTTGAATTGACTTTTATTGATTTGTGCCTAATTGGACTCAATTAAAACCCAGTGACTTGCATTGAACAAACTAAATTGCACTGACTAATTGGACTGAACTGAAGCTCATTGAAATGAAGAGTGTTCAGAGAGATGAGCAAAGAGCCTGGGATTGCTTTTAATAAGACTCCTATGCTGTTGATGAGTGCCTGCTGAAATCTGAGTGAATGTCATTATTAAAGACCCTCTCTGAAAAAGAGTGTTGTTTGCACGTTTGACTTGTGATTACCTTCAGCTGTTGGTTTATTTCATTTATACTTTTTTTTTTCCTGCTTATGGATCTTGTTAAGAAAAAAAAAAAAAGCAGGAATTAATATTTTCAATTTAACTACTTTAAAAAGATTTGCAACTCTTTTTTTCCTGAAAAATCCATCTTGCATATGTAACCCACTTCCCAGGTGGCGTCAGGAATGAGTCTAGCCAAACAGTGATATTATTAAAACGTCTAGATGGGACCTGCAGACTCTGTCTTGCTTTCTCTATTATGCAGATGGTTCACTACACTCATACAAGCAGCACCATCAAGTGCCTTGGAGCACAGAGCAGGGCAGCTTGATGGAGCACTGGGAACCCTGTCCAAATGAAAGGCTTTCAGATGCAGCTGAAGCGTAATCAATCTGATAAGTAATCTGATGAGTTTGTTGAAATCATTGAATAAATTTTTAATTAAGATCACCAACATAAGTGAGGATAGCACCGTTCTATCCAAAATCAGTGATTTCTTTGGTTATTGAAATTTTACAATATATAAAGATATTGATCAAGGCTATGCAGACTGTGGTTGAATTTGGACTGGAAGATGGTCCTCTTCAGCTTTCAAATGATTCTGGACCCACCTTTTTTTCACTCAGTAACCACAGCTGTTAGCAGGCATCTCCATGGCTGGTACAGAAAGATGACTCCAGACTGACAATTATTCAAACTGCAGGAACTCTGTGAACTTGTGTTTTAGGTTGCAAATCACAAAGTACAGCAGTCATGGTGATCATCACTACAATCCTCAATCTAGTAGAGGAAAAGACAATCTAACAGATAAAAGACCATAATTCTCTAACAGTTTGAGAAAGAAGGATGATACTGGAAAGGAAAGGGACTTTCTGGGCCACTAAGACCAGTGCTTTTCTGTCCTAGGCATGCATCATGTGTTCCCTTACATAAACCTATAGATTCAGTATAAAACTCATATATTTTTTACCCATATTACTGTTACCAGAATTTTCTTTGTGCCTCATTTCTTCCATGGCAATCAATGTCTAGCTTTCAGTATCTGTCTAGTCATAGCTATGTCACAGCAGCTATGTAAAAACATTGTGCTTTAGCAGTACTTGTCTCTCACTACTGTTTACTCCACTGGCATATTTATAAATCACAATTATATTCCTTGACAATCTTTGTTTTATTATGCTACATAAGCCAAGCTCTTTCAGCACACTCTCACGAGGTATGGTTTTTCATTGCCTGTGTACAGTCATTTGTCTCAATACCTATTCTGGCCTGAACTGATATTTTTTTACTTACACATGAATGATCAGAACTGTTACACAGGTACAACAATGGGAGAGAGAGAGAGGAAGAGAGGAAGAAAGAGAGAAAGAAGGAGAAAAAGAGAGAAAGAGAGAAAGAAGAAGGAAGGAAGGAAGGAAGGAAGGAAGGAAGGAAGGAAGGAAGGAAGGAAGAGAAAGAGAGAGAAGTATGGCTAGGAGAGGTAAATTTGTTGGGATTCTGGCAGAGGGTAACACCATGACAATTTAATTTGCCAAAACAATTATATGATGTCCAATGGTGATATGTACCCCTGTTACAAGAGTGGGTCCTTGCATCAGTATCTTCACCCAAATCAAGAAAGATGTCCCAAACCACTGTTTTGCTCAGTTTGTACAGGAGAACCCAAGATATATGTAACTCTTGGTTGTTAATACACCTTAAATACATAAAAAACATGCCTTGAATATTTTAACTGCATGCAAAAGACAACCCGGTCTGCATGAAAACATTTCTATTGTTTATGTGATATTATCTATGCAAAACACTCCTGTAGCAGTAATGATGTAAAAAGTCCTTGGCTCCGTTCACCCAGGAGTTCACTCAGCCTACCCAGATGTATAAACTGGTCCTGATGCAGGACAAGCTGGCTCAGGTGGAATTTGTAGTTTGAAATTCCCATCTGAACAGCTCCTGTAAGAAACAGTTCAATACTCAATTCTGACAGCTGGGTCAGTTATCTGGTTTTGACTTTTGATGATGTCTCCAGGCAATTCATTATCTCACCTCTGGAAGTGTCTGTCCAGAAACCTCTTGGACAGTGCCAGCAGGGTTCTGACTGCACTGGTTGTGCACACAGGCAGAGCTCTGAAAACAGACATTCCACTGTTATAACTAAAGAACAAACTTCAATTTCATAATTCCAACTCACAACCTAAATCCCATAACCCTGCCACAACTGCACAGAATATCCCAATAGAGCTTTCATTTGAAAATGGCACGAAGACATTGGTATTTTTACAGAAATTTCATCCTCTGATAAAAGGAAAAACTATGTTTTTCCCCACAATTACTTCACATTATCCATATTCGTCCTTTGAGATGAAAAAATGACAGAATTTTTCTCAGTCATATGTGGCTAATGAACTATATAGAGGAAAAGTTGCTATGAGGATCCATGTTCAAGAAGCACTTTTGTTAGGCAATATACATTTACAAGAGATATCTTGGGCTCCTTTGTTCATACATTTCTTGAAAAATATACTGAATTTTTATAATAGATCATGTTCATTTTTTTAAAATGAAAGCATGAAGTCTTTTGTTTTAAGTGACTTCTTATTTGAAATATGAAGTAATTATTTATAGTCTATGACATTGTATCAAAGCAACAATTCTCTGTGCTCAGGTTTGTAAGACCAAAAACCTCTGGGACTAATTCAAGAATGGAAAAAAGGGTACTATCTCCAAAAAGAAACCAATGATCTAAAGATCTTTTTGATCTAAGGATCATAATGGTCTATTGAGGTTGTAATATCAATGAGAAAGAAGAAACTCTGGAACAGTCTTCTGCAATTGATTAACCACTTAGTAACCCTTCACAAACTTTTTATGATCGTTTCTTTAATATATTTCCAGCACTGTTTTATTACTAGATTTGCTTCCGTGACTATCAAATTGTCATAAATGAATCATTTCAAATATCATCTATGATGCGATAGTGATATAATATGCTATAATATGATAGTGATTTTTTAATCCACATTTTAGGATCATCTTTTGCATCACTGCCATTTGTCTTCACTATCAGAATCTGTGCAGTTACCAGTGTCATTTATTACATTACTGTAATTTCACACAGATTTTCTCATTGCTAGAAAAATGTTTTTCCTGAGTCAATTTTGCATTTAAATTAACCATTGTGTATTTCATTCTAATTTCTTAATTTCATGGCTAGTTTTTGCATATGATTTTTACAGAAATTAAGGATGATGACCATAATAATAACAACTTTTATTTGTCATCCAGATTCCTGTGCTTCACTGAATTTCTTTGATTTGCTTGGAAGGGAGCTTAAGTGGGCAGGGAAATCTTTACGTGAAGCCAGTTTTAGTACAGAAATACAACAGAGGAGTCATTTTTATCCAGAGTTATAGGATCTGTGTCTTGTTTTCTGGAGTGCTGATTCTCTGTATTGAAAGAAAGCAATTGTAGGCACCAGACCACACACATTAAAGGCTGCTGTGACTTCGAATGAGAGATGAAAGCTTGTGATTTCAAACACAAAAAGCATTCAATGTGGGCACACTTGAGAAAGACACAGAAGATTTGCCAGCACAGTATTATTTGTACTGTCTAGGCTAGTATATAGGAGCATCATTGCAAAGTAAAATAGGCCCAGAAGAACCCAATCCATCTCCTGAATATTAGTTGCACATCTATTTGATGATCCAAGAGCACAGTCTTGCAAAACCACACAAAAGAATACTGGGAGTAAAGAGCTGCACTTTGCCTCTTGAACAGTGATGCCTTGCTGATTACCCTCCCAGAAAAACAATGCCAGGAAAGTTGGACTTGTAAAATTATCTTTGTGTTTAGCAAGCAGCATGGAAAACATTCAGGAAGTTTTTTGTCAGGGGTTTCCTTTCTCAGCCCCTCACCAAAACTCACTGCAGGGAGTAATTGTGGTCACATGAAATACTCCAAACTACCTGTAGACACTTGACTGCATGCAGAATGTTATGAAAGTACCTTTTTTCTGTCTCAGTCACAATAAGAACTTCATAAGGCTGGGATATGGTTTGTTTCCTGAACCAAAACACTTCTCATCAGGCATCTCAACAGATAGAGTCCATTGAACCCTAATCCAAAGCCCTTTGATCCAATACTGACCTAGATTTTGATGGGTTTCTATTCAGCCCTAACTCTGACCTCTGCAAGCACAAATCCTTTTGGCTAAAATTAGTTCTTCCTGTTAACAGTTTCTTTTTGCACATTTGTATCTTCTTCAGGAAATCAAGAAGAAAGAAAAAAGTTTTTTACTGCATCCCACAGTTCTCCTCTTCTATTCATTTTCTAGACTCTTCCTATATTTTTGGTCCATGAGTTTCATCTCTTTTTCTATAAATATATAAAAATTATGTCACATTTTTTATTATCATTATTCTACTTCTAAAGCACAGACAAAGAGATTTACACACTCACAGTTCTCCTTCTTTCTTTCCTTCATTCCCTCACCCACTGTCTCATCGTGCTCATCCATCATATTTCATCATAAATTTACCTCTTTTCCTTCTGATGTACTCTGACCTCTGGAAGGTTTCCTGGAAGATTCCCCCAAAGTGCAGCTTTCACTTTACCTCCCTTGCTGTCTTTTCACAGCTTTTGTTGTCTCCAGACTTTAAGGATCTTATATCCTCCTAAGACATCACTCATATGCCCTGTGCCCTTTTCTACCTCTCATTCCTTGAAAAATCCTTCTTTTTCCACCAAATTGGAGTAGAAAATAGGAGAAATCTGAAGCAGTTGTTTCTGCCTCTTCTTTGCTTCCCTGAGGTGAAGGAGACTGAAAGAAAGGGGATAAAAAAGAGGTCTGCACAAAAGAAAGGTTGATCACCTTACAGGGAGTAGCCTGGAAGGCCAGAGGTCCTGTTTTGAGCTTTCAGATGGGAGGAAAAGGATACAAGAATGAATGTAGGCAACAGCTTCTACTGCCTCCTTATGGGGAAAAGAATGGCCATCACCTGTCACCATGGCTCGCCAGCCCTGCTTTAGCTCTTTGAATGCCACTACAATCCAATTAAATAAAAGTTATTACATATTCTAACTCCTGATCAAGAAGAATGATCTTTCACAGCACGTACATGCTGGTCCCTGGAGCACTTAAGACATCTAATTTCAGACTATGCGAAACTCAGGCACAATTATCTTTTATGTGAAAGAAAAATTCACAAGCTCTGTCTATATTATCAATTATTAAACTCAGACAATTAGAAACACATTTAGCAGACCCTGCATGCATCCATTTCCAAGTCCCTGTATACCTGCTTTTACATAGGGAGAAAAAAAGGATCTGAATTAGAACCTCCATTAAAAGGACAACATGCTTTTAGCATTTTCTTAACCTCTAATTGCAGTGTCATCCACCATAACCCCTCAATATAAATTTTTTAAGCATATTTTCTTCCCTTTTCTTATTCCATTTCAGGACACTTGGGAGAGATTTCTGAGTGTCTCTTCAGAAGAAAAGCATAATAGCTTTAAATTGAATAATAGAAAATTTGATCTAAATAAAAGAGTCAAAAACCATAGAATTCTAGAATGGTTTGAGTTAGAAGAGACTTTAAATATTATTTACTTGTAACCCCCCCCACCATGGGCACAGACACCTTCCACTAGACAAAGTTGCTCTAAGCAAAATCTGTCAAAATATGCAACTTAGCTTATGTTGCCATCTTGGATAGGAGTTCTTCCTTACTTTGGCTAACAAGTGGCAAAAGAAAACAAATTTAAAAGGTATCTCTGGCTATAAAACCTGTTGGCCCATGGAAACGTCTATGCCTTTCAAAGGAAGGGATAAAGTCTTTTGACACCTAAAGTTAGCAAAGAAAAAATAAAGTGAAACAGAGAAGATTTTCAGAGTAGAGAGCTTTACTGTGGCTCTAAGAAGAGTTCCCTGTTTGAATGGTGATGGACCAGAGAATGCCAGATTGAGTGAAACCAAAAAAATTTAAATAACTACTGGCATAAAAAACTTGTGCAGATTTAACTCTAAACCAGCTAGGATAACAGGATGGAGACTGTTTTCTAAATGCCTCTTGTTTGGAAAAGTTTTCTTTTCTAAGGTCATGCTTGCAATCAAAGGAAACTGAAAATCACCAAGCTCTTAGAATAATTAAAGTTCTTCATTGAAACCAATTGAATATAACAGGCAAAAAAGATATATTTACCGTGGGAAAGACAAAGAGATACTGGTGCTCAGAGGAGATGGTGATCCTTCTTGCTTCTAGAGAACTTTCCAGGTTCTTTGAAGGCAAGTTCCAATGAGGAATGGGTATGGCTATAGGTATCCAATTTTCATCCCTTCAGCTGGTTTTGCACTTTGTTCCAAGTGCTTTTGTTCCTCTAAAGGGTTAATAGGTAATGCTATACTTGGAAGGTAATTCTTTGTTTCTTCATCGCTGCCAGCCTGCTTTCACATTTTACTAAAAGGAAATTGCTGTAGAGTCCAATTACCCCTGCTGGGCCTGCTGAAGTGGCCAACCCTTATGCAACTTTAGAGCAGCTGAATACCAGTCACAAAAGGTAAAGGCTGAAAGTGGGCTACACATCCCAGCACGGCCACTAAGACCTTGGGAAAGGGTGCAAAGGCAACCAGTTAATAAATTAGACTGTTTGTGTGCATTTCTTTTAATACATATTATAAATGTTAAGGTGATTGCAAAAGAAGAAACGGATTCAGAAAATATAGTAGCTAGTTTCTAGTGCCCCCTTTTGCTATTAGCGATGCTCTTCTCTGTAGCATAATTAAGCCCATTGTGCACCTGTATTTGTTTTTATGCTGATCCGAATGTAATTTAGCTGGATTGTAATACAGCACATTAAGTCTGTTTGAAGATGAACGAGACTTAAATTGCTGAAACCTGCACCTCAGTTTTTATTCTTTTCTTTTGAGTCGTTGTTGTTTGTTTGCTTGTTTTGTTTGTTCAACTCTAATTTAGTTTTTCAGATAATGTGCACATGCAGAATGTTACCAAATCTTAATGATCTGTGGCTTGTGCTTAACCAGGTGCTTTACAATGTCTAAAGCAATAACTCTGCTTTTGTAGCTCTGAAACAAAACCCACCTTTAACATAAAATATAGATTCAAGTACATAGGAGAAACAGCAAATGTTTAACAAACAGGTTTATACTTCAGACAACTTTTTTGGAAAGTATTGGATCAAAACCAGACAATACACAACCCCGAGCCACGTCAAACCTTTCAATTTCCCTGTTCATTGCTATGCATATGTACAAAGCATATTGGGTGGGCGTTATGTGCTGGTTTCAGCTGGGATAGGGTTAATTGTCTTCCCAGTGGCTGGTGTGGGGCTGTGTTCTGGATTTGTGCTGAACACAGAGTTGATAACACAAAGATGTTTTTGTTATTGCTGAGAAGGACCTACACAGAGCCAAGGCCTTTCCTGCTTTTTGTACGGCCACGCTGGGGACGTGACTGTGAGTGAGGGGGACCTCAGGAGGAGACACAGCTGGGACAGGTGACCAAAGGGATATTCCAGAAACTGACCAAAGGGATATTCCAGACCATGTGACAGCATGCTCAGTATATAAAATGGGGAAAGAATGAGGAAGGGGGAATGCTTGTTTTGATGGAGTTTGTCTTACCAAGTCATAGTTACACATGATGGGGTCCTGCTCTCCTGGAGATGACTGAACACCTGCCTGCCCTTGGGAAGCAGGGAATTAATTATTTGGGTTTTGTGCTTTGTTTTGCTTTCCCTATTAAACTGTCTTTATCTTAACCCATGAGTTTTCCAGCTTTTACCCTTCCAATTCTCTCCTCAATCCCACTGGTGGGGGAGTGAGTGAGCGGCTACCTGGGGCTTGGCTGCTGGTTGCATTGAAACCACGACAACTTTTAATCCTATAAAAGAATCCTATTGAATTCAACATAATTTTATTTTCAGAAGACTCTTTGACTCAACTGTTTCACCATAACAGCCATGTAAAATTCCTTCCTGACTTCCTCAGAAAATCTATGTGTGGATGTAAAGCACTTGGGGATTAGGTAAGAAAACTTGTCTTCTTTTCAAGACAACACAAAACCTGGTTCCATCTTAATTAAAAATACAACTTTTTTTTGTTGCTTTTACTGTAGAGCTAGGATGGAGTTCAGCTCTAGTTAAAGATCTTTGCATATAAATATCTACCTGTAGGTGTCTGAACAGTAAATGGAAATTCACTCTGTCCTGGATTATAAGGGTAGGGAACCACTCCTGGTTGCAGATCTCACAGCAGACCTTATATAACATGTAAATGGATGCTTTGGATATACCATGATATCTCAGAGGAACCTAAGTGTCTGTTTTTACAGAGGAAAAAAAGGGGAAAAAAATCAAGTGCATCCTGGTTAATCAGCAAACTAGATCTGTGATGGGAATTTAGATATCTTACTTATATATAGACTCCTGTGTACAGGATCTTACATGAAAGCACCTTGATCCTAAGCTAAATCCTAACTGTCTGTATTGAATGGGCAACACCTGTAGGAGGGAGTTTCAGGAGGAACTATCATGTGAAGATCATCGATTACATTACAATAATTAGATGCCAAACAAATAAAATTAAATAACAACCAAAAAATTTTATATCTATATCATCTATATCTATATCTATTCAATCAGGAAAATTCAATATGCAATATAGGAAGTCTAAAGAAAGTAAAAATTTCAACTACTGTCAGTATTAGATTGTTAATATAGATACAGGCCATGACTCAGGCATCTGAAGTCTGACTAATAAAGTTAGAGGGACTGTATTGTTTGCACAGTCCAGGAGCATTGAGTGAGACATATAAGAGGGCTGGCACACACTGCTGCAAGTGTGTGTTACTCACAGTAACTGCACTATTACTTTCACTTAGACTCAGACAACCCCTGGAGTGATGCAGTAGGGAAGAGGCTCTTTGGTGAATCAGTAACACTCTCAACAACCAGCTCATGCATTAAAAGGACAGTTCACAACCTATGGTAATTTTTTTTCCTTAGCTGGAAGGACAGAGGCCTGATGATCCAACACGGGTAACTACATCTTTAAATTAGAATGCATATTTGTCTGGACCAGTGTGTTTTACTCATGGAGAACTCTGAATACAAAAAGCCCTGTGCTCCTCTCCAAAACCCATTCACACTTCATTAACTGAGCAGAAACCTTTGAGGATACACAGTTAAGTAAATGCCCGTCTCCAGACAGAAGTCTGGGGTTTGTAAATTAATGCTGCTGCTAAGGGTAGCAGGTACACAAAAAGTCCTTTGTACATTTGAGATTTCTCTCTTTATTCTGATCTGCAGTGTAGGAAATCTGGAAATAAATTATCCTGATCGTGATAGATTATGATCCATGATACCCCCAAACTGCACCTTTGTTGCTTGTTCATGCTAAATATACTGCAGCAGAATTAATTTAGTTAGTTTGTTTGCTTTTGCCTTTTTTTTCCCCCTTGAGGGAAGGCATGACCAGTTATAAGTGATTTCATGTCTCAAGACCCTCTGCTTCTAACATCTGAGGAATTTAGAGGAGTGATTTATACCAGGGAGTTCAAAGCTAATGGAAAACTACAGAGTTAAACCTGCTGACAGAGAGGATCTGCTTCCATACTGTTATTAAGTTATCAGGAAGTTCTTTAAATTTTCAACAGGATGTGCTTTCTGATTGAGCAGGTTAGCATAAGAAAGACAGACTCTAATGAATCAATCTCAGTGTTTTTTCCTTGCATGGCAAATGGTATAGATTTCTCTGTTGTGTTCACTTAGCTGGCTGAGCTGATTGCATTTTGGGTTGATGAACTGAAACTTTCAAAGCATTTAAATTGGAGGGGTAATGAGGGAGTTAGAGCTAAGACTTTCATGCAACACATAGCTTGGTGAGAGTGTAGGTAGATGAAAGAAAGGCTCAAAAAATTTTGTTAGCAAAATTCTCACTCTCTTATTTATTTCTTGGATTTTAGTTGATGCTCTCTAAGACTGGTGGTTTCCAGGGGTAAATTAATCCTCAAGATGCCTTTCTGAATAAAAGTAGAGATCATTCTGCATTAGTGGGGGTGGACGGTCCTTTCTCACTAATCACAGAATCACAGAATATCCTGAGTTGGAAGGCACCCAGAAGGATCCACGAGTCCAGCTCCTGGCCCTGTGCAGGACATCCCAAAAATCCCACCCTGTGGCTGAGAGTGTTGTCCAAACACTTCTTGAGCTCTGTCAGGCTTGGTGCTGTGACCACTGCCCTGGGGAGGCTGTTCCAGTGCCCAAACACCATCTGGGGGAAGAACCTTTGCCTAATATCCAACCTAAATCTACCCTGACACAGCTCCAGCCATTTCTTCAGGTCCTGCCACTGGTCACCAGAGAGAAGAGATTAGTGTTGCCCCTCTGCTTTCGCTTCTGAGGAAGTTGTAGACTGTAATGAAATCTCCCCTCAGAGTTCTCTTATTACCATCAATAATATTTCTATATTTGCAACCAGGAACCTCTTGGAACTGAGACACCCAGATATGAAATCAGTGGTCTAAATAATCATTTTGATAAAGGGAAAAGTGGTTTTTCTATGCTCTTCACCAAGGATTCTGACTTTCCAGTGTAATCAATTTCCATTTTCAAGGGGGTTTTCTAGGACAAAGGTAAAGGACATGTTAAACATTGCAGCCCTGTAACTTTTGCTAATAGACCTCCTCTCTCTGGTGTGAGAGGAACCTGGGAACCATTTGGGCTCTACCAAGGGTTTTGATCCACCTGGCAGTCCTTAGGTTTCAGAGTTATAAGGAGATGAGCTGCATTTTGATCCCTATTCATCTCATGTGCCATTTTAAAATCAGGCTGTTCACAGCCTGTGTTTTGATAGCAGAATAAGACTGTTAATAACTAGCTGAACACAGGATTTTTGTATGGCTCGGGGTCATTGGCAACCACATGTTTGGTAGAAATTCCTCACAAAAATCTTCATTCCACACATATCAAGAACAACTTTCTCATTCCATGAGGGCTAAAGTCTAGGAGTCTATAAAATCAGAATCTGCCATTGAAAAAATACAGGACATTACCACTGTTGTCCATTAAAAACTTGAAGAAAAAATTCTTCCTTGTCCCAAAAGTATGTACATCATAATTTTATAAGAAAGATATACAAACAACATGCACAAAAAGCTTTCAGTATGACTAGGAGCCATGGTTTAATCAGCTCAAATCTATTTCTGTTATGAGCCAATACCTTTCAAAGAAAGACAATAAAACTGAAGTGCCTTTCAAACTTCTTATCTAGATTTAAAAAAAAGAAAAAAAAAAAGGGCAGGGGAGGGCAGGGGAGGGCAGGGGAGAAGTTGATGCTTCCATGACCCTTCTAAAGGTCAGAAATGCAGTATAAACACTGTGTCAATACAACATCTCAGTTAAAATGATCCAGTAGTTCATTCACCTTTACTTCCAGATAGTAACAAGCCAAACACCCCAAAGAAGGAAACAAACAGTTTTAGTAACACAAAAAATTTAAAACATTTCAATGAAATTTGAAAAGGACAGTCAGGGTCACTTTGAATTTATAGAAAAGTAACAGCAGAAGAGAGAAACAGTAACGTGCAATGATAGGTGGATGAGAGGGCAGACTTTTATGGTGTCAGTGATTGAAAGAAGGAAGGAAACTGTTATCTATTGAATTAACATTGTAGAGAGGAAAGAAAAATATTGCTGAGACTTAACTATGACTACTATATTGTTAGACAGGATATTTAAAACATACACTCAAATCTAATTAGTTATTTCTCCAATATTATTATTTTGACTTTTATTTTTATATCCAGTGAAGCATTTTTCTTTTTTCACTTGCTCCTCACTCATCACTGAGTTACACCATAGGCTTTGACTTTTACTTGGCTATATAACCACACGTGATTCTCCCAAAACATTTTAATGGACAAAAGATGAAAAAAAAACCCAGCATTTTAGATCATTATAGAAGCTACTGGAGAGGTAGAGACCAGGGTAAGAAATTGATATCTCTTAACACCAGAGTGCTTTCTTTGTTTATTTTATAACAGAGAGAGAGATGAAAAGCTATTGATGATAGCCATCATATTTCCACATGTGTTGGCATGGAATGTGCCAAGCAAAGAAACAGATAGAACTTTTCTGAAGTTCCTCCTGCTGTGGTGAGATGTGCAGCCACATGGTTTGAGTTTCAAAAAGCTTTTGACAAAGTTACGCATCTCAGATAATTGGTTATGAAAGATACAAGTGTTCCAGGAGTTCTAGAAGTTTTTAAAACTCAGATGAAGTCCACAGATGAAACTCTTCAGTTTTTGACTGATTTGGAAAAGGTAAAAATCAGGTCCAAAGGGGAGGAACCTGATCCCACTTCATGTCACTAAATACAATTCTGATTAAAATTGTGTGGAGTGCTTTATGTCTTTGCAATCTCAGGCACAAAATGTTGAAATATACGAATTTAAAAGGCCATATTTGATTGTTTATATTTTCAAGGAAGTGCCAGGTCCTGCACTTAACTTACAAGAACCCCATGCAATACTGCAGCCGGGAGCAGAGTGGCTGGAAAGCTTCCAGTGGAAAAGGGCCTGAGGGTGCTGACCAACAACAACTGAGTATGTTTTTCTGTCCAGATGCAGTATTTTGTCTGATTTGAAAAACTATGCATGGAGATATGTGAGTATATATGTGATAGTTGTAATTACTCACCAAAAAAAAAAAAAAAGGAAGAAAGTCAAACTCTGCAGATTTATTTCAATGTGCTTGTTAAATGTTCTCAAACCCATGTCAAATTCTGTTTTATCTGTAAAGACTTATGAAAACATACTTTTTACATGATCCCAAATGCAAAATAAATTTCTGCCATGAATATTAACAAACTAAAAGTTCAGAAGTGATCCATTTTCTTTGGCAGTCTGTATTTCAGCAAGACAAGAAGACATGCACCCATTGTTAGAGAGAAAGTGTATCACACCCAAATTCTGCCTCGTCTTGAACTTCCAAGCCAGGGCAAAGAAATGCCTGCTTCAATCTGACTTACCTCTCAGGTGCAAGAGCTGCTGCTCTGCTATAGTCAGCTACACTTTTGTCACAGGCTTATCAAGTAGATCATTCTAATTTTGCATGTGCAATGATTTCACCTTCATGAATAGTGATAAAGGCTTAAAAAGATTCTGAACAGTTTGATTAGGAATGCATCAGCTGGTGGATCAGAGATAAATTTGACCAGCAGCTGAAATTGTCATTCTCAAGTCTGCTTGATCCTGGAACTTGTTTGATTGTACCTCTTGCTTTGGTGACAGGCTTTTTTCATGTCAAAAATGAAGAAAAAAAATTACAGAAAATGTACTTAAATTTAACTGGTTTTGCTTCTAAGTTCTTATTTTGCTAGCCTTATTAAAAATATATGGAGAAAATCTATGGCTGTCACAGAATTATTCCCTTGATTGAAGTATTAGAGTCCAACCATAGTATGAATATCCATAATAGGTTATTAAATGTATAATTCAATCTGTCTGCTGATACAATATATTGCTTGATAATAGGAACTGCAAGAGCAAAAGAGTGGTTTGCATCAGTGATGCACAAATAGCAGGTGTCAAAAAAAGTTAAAGATATTCAAGAGTGGAAAACTAAAGACCTGGAGAAATGAAATAACACTTCCAAAGTTAGGATGAGATCATGGATTATCCCAAAAAGCAAATGAGGGCGTGGAGTTCTAGCACATCTACATTGCTTCTTGGCTGCAACACTGCACTGCTGTGTCAAAGGCACCTCTGCAGCAGAACACAGCAAACCAACCAGCCCAGAAAAACACAATCATGGGGTGCGTGATGGAGATGGAGTCTCTGCTTTCTGAATCTCAGACTTACTAGTGAATTAGTGAGCATTCTTTTAGAAACAGTTAACCCTGGGGTTTGTAAAGGGCTGCACTTCATTCCCCTCCCAACTCTTGTACTTCTAAGATTTTCTTGGAAAGTATAGGTTAGGAAGGATTTGATTAAACTTTTTGTTCTCCTTACTCTGATAATTTGATAAGAAACAAATAAACAGGTGGGAAAGTGGGTTATTGCCATTTTTCATGTAGGCCCTGATTTTGAAAGTTGTTGAGTCACTTTCAACTGTAACTGAGCAATTAAAAATGCCTTTTTCAATATTCCACACCCCAAACCCATGAAAAACAATTTGAGAGTCAAGACTAATTAATCCCTCTGCTTCATTCTTTAACCTGTGTGTGACCACTGAGTGAATAACAACTTCTTCTGCTCTCTGTCACTGGAAATAGAGCTCCATCTTGGTTTTCCAGCTGTATCTTCCTGCTGAGATAAATCGTTCCAAAGGATATCCCTGGGAACAGTGATGCTCCCTGAAATACACCATGCATGGGTTGTTTTGTATATTCCCACACTCTTCCCACACATAATACAAGACATAGAAAAACTTCAGGTTCATTTCCATCTTGTTTTGTGTATAATCACCCTTCCTGAGGTGTCTACCATTAGGCCTTAGTGCTGGGAGACAGCCGTGGCACACAGACTTTGCTGAAGGTGCTGTGTGTGCCAGCCTGGGGAAATGCCAGCCCTGTGCGATGCAGAGTGAGCTCTATCTTGTTACAGACAAACCAGGTCAGTGTAATACAAAGGAAACATTCAAAGATGCAGTCCCTGTCTGCTTTGCATCCAAAGTGGCTACCTCTGTGCATGCTGCTGGTTTGCCCTCACATGTCCCCATTAGCTTTCAGTGTAAAGAAGGCAAGAAAACCTTTCAGAAGGCAGAGCTGCCTGCACACAGCAATGCCTGCAGTGTGTGTTCCTTTGTTAGGATCAATATCTCTGTCCTGACAATGTCATATTCCTAGGACAATCCCCACAGCACAGGGAACCATCTGCTTGGTGTTTGTTACAGAGACCATGATCCAGTCGTGCCGTACTGCTGTGAGGCCCTTCTGTCCTGCTTGCTCTTCACAACCAGCTTCACCTTTACCTTCTGTCGTGGCTAATATCAAGACAAACTTCCTTCACTTCACACCCCTCTGCAAGGAAGCAGCAGCCTGCTGAAGACCTCAAAATGTCTCTCTCATTGGCAACTTTTCTCAGATGACACGCGGGTTGCTTTAATAAGCGATTGGCGATTTATGAGGATACCCAGAATGTCCAGAATTCTCACAGTGATGGCAACAAATAAATAATTAAAGGAGAGATCAGGTGGTGAATACTGATTGAATATTCATGCTTTTCTCAGCATTTTAAATTATTTTGCTTTTTTTCCATCAAGAAAATTTGTATCTATATGCCCCTTCGGACAACCAGAGAATCATAAAATTGTTTGGGTTGGAAGGGACCTTCAAGATCATCTAGTTCCAACCCCCCTGATGTGAGCAGGGCACCTTCTAGTAGACCAGGTTGCTCAAAGACCCATCCATCCTGGCCTTGAACACTTGCAGGGATAGAGCATTCACACTTCTCCAGGCAGGATGTTCCATTGCCTCACCACCGTCACAGTAAAGAATTTCTTCTAATTAACTTCAAGGTATTAAGACAGTACAAAGTATTAAGATAGATATTAAGATAATGCAAGGTTGAAACTTGGTGGCCTTTAAGGTCCCTTCCCACCCAAGCCATTCTATGATTCTATGAATTCCCTTTGGCAAAATTTCAAAGGAGGAAATGCAGAGTAACCATTGTTTCCCTGTAACCCCATACCTAGCAAAGAATTTGCCATGAGTTTTGCTCCCATTGAGGAGAGCGATGCCCATGGGCAAACCCACTTCTGGGCAGACAGTGTGGTAACCAGTCTGCTATCCACAACTTTATCTGTGTATTGTTTCAGTGTATTCCTGAGGGTCTGAGAGTGCCCACCAGAACATGAGACTGACTGATGTCTGAAAGCTGACATGGTTTAGTACGAACTCAGTTCCATCAATTCAGGTGTCATAAGTCCAAGTAAAAGAATTTTCTAAATCCTTTTGGATTCAAGTGCCTTAACTCTACCTTAAAAGCCTATATCCCTTCTCAGAGCTGGCTCCAATTACCCGTAATGAGCAGGATGAAGCAAAATCTTTGAATTCTGGTTTACTAAGCCAGTGCTCATTTCTCATTCCCTGGGCAGAAAAACATTTTATTGAAGCATTTTGTCTTTGTGAAGCAAGTGATACATGCTCTGTGGCAACATATCCTTCCCAGGCTGGGAAATGCTAATTAACAGTGATTCTTAAAAAAAATATTTTGTTTCCTCTTATTTAACTATTAATTCAGACACAATATTGAGAACAAAATGAAAATGGAAGGTAAGAGGTTTTTTTATTTCTCTTTTTCTAATTTATACAAATGAAGGCACAATTAAGCAGCCTGAAATTTAATTACAACTTGCATTTCATGTAAGTAAACACATTAAAACTGAGAATGCTAATCCTGAATGCAGAAAAAAATCCACGTGCAAGAGTCATAAGACAAGCTTTTGCCACTGTCACTTTGCACATGGTCACAGAAGTGTGACGTGAACAGATCCTGTTTCTCATTGCTTGTTAGCAATAGGACAAGGGCCATGTTCTCATCTGGCATTTACAGCATCCCAACTGCACTGAAATTTTTAGGTTTACTCAGTTTTCACCAAATACATATGTTCCCTGAGGGCCGACCAGTGCACTTCAACGACACCAATTTACACTGACTGTGAATTAGATTTTCTAGAGCCAGAAGCCCATAGATTTTCTTTATCAAACTAGAAAGAAATATGCAGTGGTTGCTTTTTTAAATCCTAGATTTCTTAGTAGTTTGCAACAGCCCAAAATCCTCTTTGCTTTTGGGGTCTGTATTACAAATACCCTTTGTAGTCATTTGCTACTCATCAAGAAAATGAGATGGACCTCTAAAAGAGAGGTATTAGTTCCAATGATTTGTATGATTGTGCTCTTTATAAGTTATTATTGCACCATTGTCACTGCAATATTTGGATGCCTGCCAGCAGAACCACCAATGGTGTGACTAATGCTGGTCATGGGGAATTCATTCTCTCTCGTTGTTTCTCTAGGAATAAAACTGAGTTCTACTTGCCTGTGTTTCATGTCCAAATAGCTTTGTGCTACTATTAAAAGATAAAAGTTTTTAAAATAATTGGGAATCCCAGAGTAAAGATAGGGCATCAGCCATAAAGGTGTGCAAAAATCCTTTGCTCTATGATTTCATTCTTTCTCCAAGGAACAAAAATCTTCTAGGATTTTTTTTTTAACCCTTGAGTTAATTTTCACATTTCTGAGGAGATAAAATGTCAGTTGAAGTACTCAGGCCAATGATTTTGGTGACCTTTTTAACATCTAGGCAGCACACTGCAGCATTGCCCTGGGAGTGCAGGACAGTCCTCACTTTAATTTCCTTGTCGATACAAGGTACGACTGCAAAGTACAAAGAGAGGCCACAACCCAAGGGAAACCTTCAGGTCCATGGAAAAACGGAGGAGACTCCCTAGCTACCTTTTCACTGAAATATCTTCCAGGCCAAAATATCAACTTAAACTATTCCTTTATTCTCAGAGATCTTTGAAAAGACCCCAGTGAGCATTTCCAGAAGAGGAGCCCTTGGCTAAAACCTTGGCTTGGAAGGGTTTTCAGAGTACATGTAGCTGCCACACAGGTTGTGGCACTGTATGAGCTCCAGTTATGTCACTTAGGTGATGACATCATGTAAAAAATAACTGGAGAAATCATAAAGTCTGGAATGAGGATTTTCAGCCTAGCTTCAGTCTGAGCTGTTTTTAACCTTCTTTAGGTGTAATAACAGTACCCCAGTGGTCAAATGAGTATTGCCCAAATTGTTTTAGCTTAAATTTAGTTCATCTCTGTGAATGACATGTGTGGAAAGGTCTAACAAACCTGAGTAGTCATTGCAAAAAAACATATCATGTCTCTATGTTAATTGAAGAGGGAGTAGGTGTTGGTGAAACTTCACTTATCTTGAAATCAATGAGAAAAAGCGGATTGTATTAATAAAACATCAAAGTATACCCAGGAAGCTCCTCAGATTATGGAATAAGAACTTCCTCACTGTAAGCCTCATGTGAAGATGGGTGGAAAACCTGGGACACTGGTAACTCATTGCAATCCCTTCCTCCTTGGGAAATGCAGGCAACACTGACCTTGGCAGTCAGGGAGATGCTGCAAGGCCAAGTGTAAAAACATAACAAGAAAGAGGGGAAATACTAGAGTTTGTCTAAATCAGTCAATAATTGTATAGTAATATGCCTGGCCTAATAAGAATGGTGGTATTTCTGCTTAGAAATTTAATACATTAATTACACTAAAAGCAATTTCCGACTCTGACAACTGGATGCTATAACAAGGTTTTCCTTGTAAAAACAGAAGGGATTTATAAGCTGCTTGATCTCAGGCAGAATAAAGACCATGTACAATGGGCTTGTAGAGATCAAGGGAAGGATTCAGTTACCTAAACAGAGGCATTTAATGCCCTTTGAGACATCCTGCCTGGTTTACAGCTGCTGTGGTTTATGGATTTCCCATAAATTCGGTGTCATTGCTGCCAGCTCGTACCCAAATGATGTCCTGCCTACAAAATCAAAGCAGTTTGTTTGCAGAAAGACCTGAGCACCCAGAGTCACCAAAGATAGTTCAGCACATCTTAGGATGAAGCTGTGCACTGTTCCATATGTTGCTGACTGCTAAGGCACAAAGGAAATCCATCATAACCACTTATTTTCTTGCCGAATAATATTGCTTTGCTTACTTTGCCTGGAAATTGCATTTTTATTTGCTCAAATCCTTTGTGCCTGACAGAATTAAAAACATTCTGGGGACTTAATGTGCAGAAGGTGTCAGTTTATTGAAAGGCTTTTATCTTTGTATTTTGGAGTTGGTAATTACTTCTCATGAGTGAAACAAAAGGCTAGTCACTGCTCTGGCTGCCTTTCATTTCCCTTCAAACTGAATGTGACTCCAGACTGCTATGTTCTTGGCAAGGATTTTACTAATACAGCAGGTTGTTTCTAACCAATGTTATTCACATGATACAAAATTAATTAGAAAAGTCTGTTCTAATTTATAACTATGCAATTATGGTTAAACAAATCAGAAGTTGAGGCCCCTGCAAGGTTCCCAGTGGGTTGTTATTTTCATGATTCTAGTGCAGCCAGAAGAAAGAGTCACTGATCTGTCCTCTGATGTAAAAATGCAATTTGCTTTATTCAAGTGGGAATTGAAGATGTGTTAAAACATATTTTTGGAGTTTGTTCAAATTAATTATTATGAAAACAAGTAAATTTGTAGAATAGCTTTTACAAAAAAAGTGCTGTCACCAAAATGCCCTAATTACTTTCCAAGACCAAGTAATCTCTCCCCAAATAAGCAAAAGAAGGGTGTATGCTTCATATTGCTTTGTGTGTTACCCCAGATATTAAATTGAAAGAGATCAAAGCTCAGAGAGAGTAAATAAGGTCTCTTGCTCTCTGTCCCAATCTGCTCCTCATTGAAAGTCTGTATTTCCCATCTCTATTTCACAGGCTCTTCTACAGCCCTCAGATCTCCTGACTTCCTGTGACTAAAAGTCACAGAGCTCCCCTCCAAAACTCCAATATTGAATTTAATTCATCCTGGCTCCAAGCTTCCTGTGTTTGGCCCTTTATCTGTGATAATTATATTTCTTTCTTTTCATAAATGAAAATCTGCTATCCCAAATTTTGCTCTTATTGAGGTCCTTTTTTATTCTAATGACAAAAAGCTGTCAGAAGACTCCAAGAAAAAGAGGCTGTGTCCAGTATAAAAACACTGCAGGTTATTACCAGGCCATTGCCTGTAACTGTTGGATTGCATCCACATACAATATTCCTTCACAAAATATGTTGTTATTAAGTTTGCTAGAATAGCTCATAGGGGACAGAAGCCTAGGCCACACAATTTACCAACTCCTACCATGCACATCCTGTGGCCTACGCACAGGAAAGAGTCACCAATCTTCAATTGCCCTCTCAGAGTTTCTTTGAGATGCCCAGACAAGAAGCTCTCCTACGAAACTTTATAAACCAGGCTGGACTGGAAACTGATGCAGCATTAAGAACACACTTGAATAAATGGAAAAACACTAAGGGCAAAAGAACATTACTGTGGCCTTCCTCATCCATATCAGATCAATTAGAAAACATTTTCAGTTGATTCCCCATTCAAGATAAGTTTATTACATCTATGAATGACAACTCTACTCAACAGGGTGGCAATTTCCCATTGACTTCAATGGGACCGAAATCTTACATCATAGAATCATAGAATATGCTGAGTTGGGAATGACTCATCAGGATTATCAAGCCCAGCTCCTGGCTCTGCACTTCATTCAGCATTGTCTGTAGGCTTAATTAGCTCATTTCGGTTCCCTGGTGTAAGTCTGGAGTCGTTTCAGAGACCTGAACAGAACTGAAGCCTGAAACTATCAGAGAATATTTGTTTGATTTGGAAATCTGGAGGAATGATTAGAAAGAAAAGCAGAGTTGTTATTGCAGAACTAATTGGAAGCTGATATAAATTTGCACCCTTCTGATCTCTGAGGTGCTTTCATGGTAATAGAGAGTCTCTAAGGTCTTCAGGTGCACAGTGAGATATATAAGAGAGAGTCAGAGTCTTTCTAGCATCCCTGACTGAACAGCAAATTTTTAACTTGGTGGTTTTGGAGATTTTGTATAATCTTAATGATTCTATGATTCTATGATCCTATATTTGGACTGTGCCTGCAGAAGACAAAACAACGCAACAGAGATCTGAATTACTCTGAATGTTTGCCAGATCAGTGGCAATGTACAGTCATTCCACTCTGGTGGCCGTGTTTCCTTTAGGCATCTGAAATCAGGTGAAATTAGCCTGGATCATCTAAAATCTTTGAATCATATAAGCTGCTTATTTGATCTAATGTTCCTACTCCATTTTTTGGCTTAGCCTTAAGGGAAGGGAAAGAAAAAAAACATGGAAAAACGAAATCCTGTGGGTGAGTGTATCCAAACAGGACTAACAATGAATGCTGATACTGAGCACATCAAGGAGAGTTTGCTTTCCATTCAAGAGCTGCCAAAGTCCATCAAAAGCAGGAGCCATTTCAAAGCCCTAATGGAGTTCAAATCCCATGTCAGATGTGTGCAACTGCTTCTGGCAGCAGGGAAGGACCAGGTTCAGTGGCCTGATTCACAATCCTGCCTTCTTTTCACATAAAACTGTGTAGTAGGAAAAAAAAAGAAAACATAAAAAAAAAAATTACAAAAATGGGTCTTAAGAGGAAAGGAGAAGTTCTGAATCTTTTCAAGCACATGTTGCCAAGGAAACCCCTCCTTGCTATCCTTTCCATCCTGCTTGTCGGACTCTCTCTGTGGAAAGAAATGACTTTGGGGATCTCTTCTTGTACAGGGGGTGATTTGAGACAGTTGCTTATAAATATATATTTTATTCCATTCCAAATGTTGCTGCTTTTTTTTTTTTTTTTTTACATTGTGACAAGGTGTAAGATCATCCCAGTGGAAGAGTTTAAAAAGGAAATTAATATAACTATTGACAAGTCCTTTGTGAAAAGGAAGAGTGTGCACTTGCTGTTTATAAACACTTAGAGTTTCAGTACTTGAAGCAAATTAGAGATTTCCTTGATATTATGAGCTTTCTTAGTTCTGTGCTGTTGTGTCAATCCCACACACTATGTGTATAATGCATCAAATAATCAAGAAAATTTATTATTTTTACTATTCTGTGTCTTCAGCAAATGTTGAAGTACATTCCTTTGTAAAATCAATAGTCCTGATTCACCTTCATGTTGCTCTAGTGCAGATACCAGTGAAACCTGTGTGGGATCACATTACAGAAGGGGACAAGTCAGTCTCCCCAAAAAGCCCCAACATCATGGGATCCAGTGGGCATCATCATGATTAAGTAGACTCGAAAATTGCTCTGGATTCCTCCTTTTGTCAGTATTGGGACATTTTTCCCAAGACTACTCTAAAACACCTGTGTCCATTCTGCTCAGTGCCCCAAGCCCATTTCTGAAGGGAACTACAGAGTTCTTAAATCTAGAAAATGATATTACAGCAAAGGCTTGAAAATATGTGTAATTAACCTCAATCCCTCACCATTGTTTCTCTGCATTTAATATAACACTAAAATAGCAACAATATTCACTAAGAGTTATAAAATCATCTTGTTGTGCTAGAGGCTTGAGACCCCCTCTTTTGACATCTGGGTATGCACAGAATGACAGGGATAACTTGCCCCTTTCAGGACATTATACTCTTCTGTCCCACTCTTCTTTAAAGATTTTCTCCTGCAGATGAAACCATGGACTAGGACTTCTTGGTTTCATGAAGGAACCAACCTGTTGGTGTGCAAATCCTTAGGGAACATTGCAACCATGAAAGTTTCATACTGCAAGAAGAATACAGAGCAGGACTGATATTGCCTACTCCAGGACTGAACTGTAAAGAGAAATGGCCAAGGGTTTTCTGTGGTCCCTGAATTTGTAAACATGCATTAAAATAGGAGGGCTCTTTGTTTCTCCCTAGGGACCAGGGTATATCAGCTTACAACCACACTGCTCAGCCCTGTCTGAACCAAAATTTCTGCCTCCTGACTCACAGTAACGTCAAATACTCCATTGCCTGCACATCTTGGGCACCACGAGGGCTGGAGAGGAGGCTGAAACAAAGATATGAAGAAAATCACTGCACTCAGACTCTTTAGGTTAAGTCCTTTTTCAGATCTGACTCCCAAGAAAATAAGCTTTCAATTTCCTCAAGGAATATAAAAGAAAGACATAGATCTGTTGGAACAAGTCCAGAGAAAGGCCACAAAGTTGATCACAGTGCTGAAAAACCTCTCCCACGAAGACAGGCTGAGAGAGTTGGGGCTGTTCAGCCTGGAAAAGAGAGGGTTCTGGAGGGTAGTGAGACACTGGAACAGGCTCCTCCAGAGAATTTGTGGTTGCCCCACCTCTGGAAATGTTCAAGGCCAGGTTGGATGGGGCTTGGAGAAACCTGATCTAGTGGAAGGTGTCCCTGTCCATGGCAGGGAAGTGAAATGATTTTTGAAGGTGCCTTCAATCTGAAGCCATTTTCTGATGATTCCATGATTCTATGAGGTACATATTGACTGGTTTGGGGTCAGGCCATTCTTGTGTCTTGCCATAAGTGCTGTGACCATGAGTGAATATTTTGGTAAAGTTTCAGTATGTATTCACTCTCCAGGTTCTTTCCAGCCCTGTTTTCCCACTACATACACAGATTATCTGATTTGCATCCAAAGTATCAGATGAATCTTAGCCCTCATTTCCCTCTCTCTTTGTGCATTTGTCAATTAGCTATGTTTATCTAGGGGTATACCCCATGGCCTCTGTAGTAAAACCATTTACAACTCCTAATTTTCAAAAGATACAATGATCCCACATGTATTGATAAACTGAGAGAAAATAATTGATTAACATTAATTTTTGGGATTCTGTATACTCACTTCCAATTTGGATCCTCAGCTGGGGTTACAGGGTCTTTCTCAGATCTTCTTAACTGAATGGTAGTTTAGGGATGGAGTAAATTCCATATTGAACAGTAAAGGGAAGACATAACATTAATGAACTTAATAAATACAAAGGTGAAAGAAAGAGGGGGAACAATGAGATATTTCAAAATTAAAGGATGTGATCATTATTTGTCACTAAAAGACAAAAGTAAATCTTTTTTGCTAAAAGAATCAAGAAGACAGCCAAATGCCATTTGGACAGAGGAAGTGTAACATCAGAAAGAAAAGAATGAGTCCTGTGCATTCCTAGATTTCACACCAGGCCTACACTCAATAAATCAACACATGGATTTAATTGCTGTGACAAATGAATATAGTGAGGGGAGTCAAAATCTGTTGGGTAATGCAGTTATCCAGCAAAACCCTGGTCGACAGAGATATGTAGGTCAGTCGTTATGGACCAGTGAGCAGAGCGAGTCCCTCGTGTGAGAGCCTAGATGAAAATCTCACAGCGTAATCTCTAATAAAATACCAGACTGTAAGTGTGTCTGGCTTCAGTATCCTTCTTAATAACCTTTAGCAGAAGAGGAAAGTATTACATAAAGTGGCAATTAACAAGACTGACAGAGCAAAAGACTTGGATTTATTGCTTGATTTTTCAGTTTGCTTGATTATTTGGTTGGAGTTTTTTAGCTGTATTTCTACTTCCATTTTTAAAACCAACTTCAAAACGGAAATCAGCCGAGATTTTAAAGTTAGAAAAAAGGGAAATGCGAGCTTGATAAAACTAATATCCTAAATAAAAACAGTAGGATGTTGTTGCAGTCTGTGCCCTCCATGACCTCTGTCACAGTCTGTCATACGTGGAGGTGAGAATTCAAAGGGACTGATAAGGCAACCCTGACCTGAGGGATGAAGGAGTATTGAGGAATAGTGCCCACTCCTATGCAAAGGTCTCAGCAGTGCTGAAACACTACTTCAACCTAGTCTAGAATGTAGAAGTTATTCTGATATACTGAGATTGATTTTTTGTAAAGTCAATTATAGCTAGAGAAAAACAAGCTCTTCATCCTCCTAATATTTACTTGCCTGAGCAAAACTGATTGTAATTCCTGCTCCGAGAAAGTTTTTTCTTTCCACAGTATGGATCACGTCACCCACTCCCTGCTCTACCCTTCTTCTGATATCATTGCAAGTGATGGGGATGACATTGAACCTATTGTCTACATCCCACTTACTGCATTCTTCTGATGTGATGTCTTAGGATTTTTAGCTTCTATATTTTTCATGTATTGTAATCCTGTATTTCTTTAATGTATAACTCTAGACTCCATGTGCAGTACTAATCTACTGTTCTCTCATTTTAGACAAAACAATTCCTCTCTAGGCCTGAAACTCAAGAACACCTTACTGTCTCAGGCCCTGAGATATGTAAACAACAGTGAATTGGGGGGAGCAGACTTGGGGTAAATTACTTCATTACCTGAAGCTGTAATTGGAGATCTAACTCCCGATATGCAAACGGGCCAAAATTATAAAACATGAAAAACCCATAACCTGTCGTCCATTTTGAGTGTAGCCCTGGGTGCACTTTGACTGCCCTGAATGGACCTTTGAAGGCCCTTCAATAAATATAACTGCTGTTTATTCTCTTAATTCCGTCTAGCCTCTGTTTAAGTAGTCCCAAGAAAAGGCATCACATAGAAACAACACCTTCTCCCAAATGCAGGGAAACTTCCCTCCATCAAAGGCTCTGAGCAACCTCGTTTAGTTGAAGATGTCCCTGCTCCTGTCAGGTGGGTTAGAACTAGATGATATTCAAAAGCCCCTTCCAACCCAAACTGTTCTATAATCAGGGTGTCCTTGTGGAAGAACACAAAAAATATCTAAGGTGTCTTTTCTACTGCTGAAGCCAGCTAAGCTCATTGGATCTGATAAGCCTTGTAAACACATTAATATCAGCTATGGCAGTGAATGTCATAGGAGCACCACTGTCTCCAGGAGATCTTGTGCTTCTTTTCTCTGTTTTTATCATAGCTGGAGGAATGGTACCACCAAAAAATACAACACATAATAAACTTGTATAAAACATATTTAAATAACACATATAACTAGAAATACTACTTTACATCTTCTTAGCTGCATTGTCAGGAGCTTCTACTGATCAGATCCTGCAATTGCATCACATTTCACCAGGAAAACTCAAAATATTTTATAGGAAGTTCTGTAAGTTCAAATATCAACATGCAATTCTCACTGGTTGAAATTAAGGCATCTTGCTTTGTTATTCTGATTACATATGAAATGTAATAAATGAATTTTGTTTGTTAATCAAATCTTGCTGAACGGTTGCTGTAGCCTTGAGTTAGCCACAGGCATCCTGTTAAGTAAACAATGTATCAGCTTACACCCGCTCACACAACATGAAACAAACAGGCCCCAGAAAGGGGAAGTAGTCACAGGCTGAGCACAAAAGGAAGACGTTGGGCTTTCATCCCTGCGACCCCCAGGAGGCAGAAAAACGACCCCCTAGCAACAGGCTGCGCAAGCGCAGAACACTCCACTAAAGACACGAGTACCGGAAGTCGAAGAGTATAAGAACTGTAGCTTTCGGGAAGTGGGCGCGTGCTGTTGGTGGAGCGGTGACTCCCCGGCCGCCCAGCGCTGTTTTACTTGCTGCCGCTTGCTAAATAAATCAATTTATTTTAATTGACTTGGTTGGGACAAATTATTTTACACGCACTTATAACATGAAAGACTGATAAAATTTTTCCTGTGATTCCATAATTTCTAAAGCAGGGGTGGTCATGAGCAGGTAGAATGACAAAGCAGAAGTGTAGTCATCTGCATTCTCTGCACATTCATCTACAGGTACCTCAGCGGGTAACAAATTAACAAATCCTTTGTATTGGTCTCCAGGGATCACGATATTGAGATAACACATCTTGCTTCATGAAATATATCGAGGTCAAATTCTCCTTTTCAAGCAAGTTATTAGTTTTAGGGATTTGCCTGTTATCTGTGGGGTTTTTTTCTTTAACCTTGTGACTTACAGTGACCTACAAAGAGCTTTTGCTTTTCCCTCCCTTCCCACTTCTTTTTCTTTACTTCTCCAATAACACACTTTCAGTTACATGGTACAACCCAGCCAGCAAAAACAAAGGGCTATCAGTTTTATTATTTGGTTTCAATTTTTCTTTCAGTCAGAGGTCCTGCCTGCTTGGACAGTAGATAATTCTGGGAGACCTTGCAGAGACTAAAGGGCTTAACGCATCAGAAGGGATTTATGCTAATTGTAAGGTGCAGAAAACCAGAAGCTACTCCTTCAGAATGTAGGAGATGCAGTCTTAAATATATACTACAGCCACATAAAAAGGGCAGTTTTTAGTTATTCTTCATGCAGGCCCCTAAATTACTTACAGTGGGAAAGTCTGAACTTTCTAGATGTGTGGTGGCTCACACCTGAGCTTGGTTTCTTCTGGCTCAGATACCAGGCAAAGTTATCAAAAGATTACACATGGTGTGTTGCTAACAGAAAGATATCTTCTTGCCATCTAAATTATCTCAACCATATTTTATGGTTGTGACATGTTTTATGACTTTATGTAATGATAGATGATGGTAGAAGACAGGCTACTCCCCGTTGGATTTAGGGCAGTCTCAAAAGAGAGGGAAAATGATCTCTGTATTAAAGGGAACTTTCTTTACCAAATGGACCCTGAAGATATACTGCTGTTATTTATTACCTTCCAGCAAATCCTTCATTGCCAGAAACAATCTTCTTCCTTTATCTTATTTATTTAGTTAGTTGTGTTACAAAACTTAGCTCTGATGATTTATTCAGGCCTCACGAGGTTTACAGTAAGTTGCCACAGGAAGGGAATACAAGAAGAGACAAAAATAAACGTGAGTCTATGACACAAGAGGGAGATAAGTATTTTGTCTCAAAATTTGTCAGATACAGACCCATCATCTTTTGCAAATGAGAACACTAATCAGTAGTCTTGAGTCTGAGCTGAATCTTCAAGTCACATTAGGTAAACTATCATTTATATTCCAAAGCTGTTATGCTTTTGAAGTTGGATTGAAAGTGGTACTGGGAAATATTGTATGAGACAAGTTTATTAAAATAAAATCTGCACTGAAAATATACTCTCTGGAGGAAATAGATTACGTTGTATTATCTGGTAAAATAATTTATTTTTCTTTCCTTGTAATATATTCTCATTAAGGCTAACATTTACATCTTTTGGTTATACTCATCTGGAAAGACCCAGGTCATGCTACCCAACACACCAGTGTTATATAGAATAAAGTGTGGGACAGTGACTCAACCAGTCTGTAAGAACAGAAATAATGTTTTTATGCTGTGTTTTTATTTCATGTTCAGGGAGAAAAAAGTTCCTTTTACAATGTTTTCTTCAGGGAAACTGGACTCATAACGTTTAGAATGAAAAGGTGTAATGTGAATAAAAGACTCATGCTTGGAAAAGAGGTATTAGATATACATGTCCAAAGTCATTTGCTGACCTTGAGAGAACATTGAGATTAATCTTTTCTTTTTCCATCTGCGTAAAGCAGAGTTTACTTGGAGGGAAACGGAGCATAATCAGACCCATTTTTCAGTGTAGTACCATACAGAGGCACATATATAATAATCACTGTTAGCCTGATCAAATCACAGATCTGTCTACATTTTCTAGATGGGTCATTGGGCTTTTGTTTTGTTTTGCTTGGGGTTTTTTTTTCCCTCAGAAGTGGGCAGCCACAAGGAGTTCTGGTCACCTCATAGTCCTTCATGTGTTTACCCTGATAACTGTATCAAGAAATACAATTAGATTGTTTTCAGAGACAGAGAGAATTCTGAAGAATAGAATTTGTTTCCCTGGCTACAGCAAAGCAACTACTCCTGGTTTTGGGTGGAAACAGAGCTTAATTCTGAGGCCTTTCAAAAGTGGAGCTCCCCATACAGGTTTACAAAGCCGCATTTCCCTAAGCTAACTCTATCCCCTTCATTCTTTGACTCCAACTTCTATTCCAGCAATTTTAGTCCACAGAATATTTCACAGCGTCATGCAAACTGGAACTGCTTTAACAGTAGGGATTGAGGGAGCCTTATAGAGAATATCCCAGTTGGTTGATTAGACAAAGCATAGGAGATATGTTTTCAAATCCACTCAGAAAAAAAAAAAAAAAAGCAGCAGCAAAACAGACATTATTAAAGTAGTAAAAATGGTGAAGAATGACCTTGAATTTTTCTAGGTATAGGAGATGCACAGCCAGGGCCAGCAGGTGCATCCCAGGAAGCCTGACTGCTAGCCCTAAAGAGAAGGCATTTGACATAATATCCAGGTTATCAAACACTCAGGCCCCACCTTTCCTTCTAAAATTATATAAACATAGGCAAGTCTGAGTGTACCTGGTAGTGATTACTTTTAGGTTATATTGGAGAAATCTGAAATGTCAGAAATCTTTCAGTAGTAACTGAGTAGTGGTCTTTGAGAATTTAAACACTGGATTTGGGAGCATCCAGATGGATTTAGCAGCTGAAACAGATCTTTTAAAAATCAAGTCATAGTTATCTGTAAGGAATTAGATATTACAGGTGAAGTCTCCTAAGATCCAACCCAGCCTTCTAACCTGGAAAATTAGCATATGCCAGCTGAGAAGTTTGTCGAGCATAATTAGCTGCTCAATTAGCTGCTGTCTCTTTTTTCTTCCTGTTTGCTAGTTTATGTAAGGTTTGATTTACAAAGGTGGCACATTATTATTGTGTGGGCCACAGGATTTGCAAGTTATTTCAGATGTTAGCAGAAACGTAGATTGGGAAAATCACCTCTCTGTGATACAAATATCAGCAGTCTTAATCATGCTTACAGGGATGCTGTATTCCTAATAAATCTGTAATAGAAGACTTCCTTCCACATAAATTGCAGCAAGCTCCCTTTTTCTTTTCCCTAATTCAGGCTTTTTCACAAATTCCTCTGTCTGCCTGGTCCCCCGGGGAAACTTGTGCACAGACACACAATACTGGGGAAAAAAAAAGAAAAAAGAGAAAAAGAAGAAAAATCCCTTTGTCCTCAACACACACACATACAGAGCTATTTACCTAATGGATGAATGCTGATTATTTCACACTACAGCTACAGGCATGAAGCATTCAAGATTGGGAGAGGAGGGGAAATATACTGTTGACACTAATGCCTGCAGGTGTGGAAACAGGGCTGGCTATAAATTTCCATTGAATTTGGTACCTAATGGGGTGGTATTTTTTCAATAATTCTTGTGCACTTGTCACAGAAATTTCACAAAATGGTCTATATATTGTACTGCATGTCATAAATACAGTAATTTATGGTGCATTGCTCCTTGCAATCTAGTGCACGGTACTAAATTTGGAAACAGCACTTTTTTGTCAACTTGGAAGTGTAATCAGTGGCAACATATCTTCAAGATTCCATTCTCTTCTCCCACTCCCCAAAATGACTAATACTTCTATTAATGGAAAGAAAGGGAAAAATAATAAGCCAGACAAAGATGGATTTGGCACAAGGAGGTACAAATTATACGAAGGAGACTTGGATGACTTGCACAGTTGAATGGTCACATCCAGAGGGTAGTGGCAAGAGGCTCAGTGTCCAGGTGGAGATCTGTGGCGAGTGGTGTCCCTCAGGGGTCTGGTGCTCTTTAATATCTGTATCAACAACATAAGAGAGTGAGATTGAGTGCACCCTCAGCAAGTTTGCAGATGACATGAAGTTGATAAGTGCAGCTGACACAACAGAAGGATGGAATGCCATCCATAGGGATCTGGACAAACGCGAGAAGTGGGCCCGCGAGAAGTGGGCCCACGAGAACCTAGTGACCAACAAGTCCAAGGGCAAGGTGCTGCACCTGGGTCAGGACAGCACCAGTATCAGCACAGGCTGGCAGATGAAATCACTGAGAGCAGCCCTGGGAGAAGCATTTGGGGGCTGTGGTGGATGAAAAGCTGGAGGTGAGCCAGCAGTGTGCACTCACAACCCAGAAAGACATCTGCATCCTGGGCTGCAGCAGAAGAAGCGAGGTCAGCAGGCTGAGGGAGGTGATTGACCCTGTCTACCCTTCCCTCATGAGACCCCACTCGGAGCACTGTGTCCAGTTCTGGGTCCTCAGCAGAGGAAAGATGTGGACGTTGTGGAGTGTGTTCAGAGGAGGCCATGAACAGGATCAGAGGGATGCAGCAGCTCTCCTGTGAGGACAGGCTGAGAGAGCTGGAGTGGTTCAGCCTGTAGAAGGCTCCAGATGGCCTGTTGTGATAGAACAAGGGATAACGGTTTAAAACTAAAAACTAAATTTATTCTAGATATAAGGAAGAAATTTTTTACAATTTTTTCAATGAGGGTAGTGAAACACTGCACCAGCTTGCCCAGAGAGGTGGTGGGTGCCCCATTCCTGGAAACATTCAGGGACAGGTTGGATGGGGGTCTGAGTGACCTGATCTAGTTGCAAGGGGTTTTGCACTAGATGAACTTTAAAGGTCCCTTTCAACGTGAATGTTTTTATGATTCTATTACTTTAAGGAGTGGAAATGCATTCTGGAGCTCCTCTTTCAGGGTATGTAGGACACAAACTCATATTGGCAATATGGTTACCACCTAATAGTCCACAGAGTAAATTGTTTCCAAGATCATTTTCTTTTTTAAGAAAAAACATATCTGCACCACAGAAACCATAAAGATCATCTCCTAGGGAGATTTAGAAAGGAAAGCTCCTCACTAAAGGACTTAAAGGACTTCAGGTATCTCCATCGTCCTTTTTATCTCAGTATTTGTAAGGATCTCAGCAAAGGTGCTCTATTCTGTTCTGGAATTCAAGACTAGCATAGCCCATTTAATGAAATATAAACAACAGTGATGATACTCCATGGCTAGCTGAACTACATGTGCCAGCCAGCCTAGATGCCTAGCCTCTTCCCTAAATAAATAAAAGGATCTTCATGAACTACATGGATAAACAGTTCAATTATGTGTCAACTTTCGATATTTTCATTTTAACTAACAATTTCATTTTCTAAACTGGAAATAATACCTGCATGAAATAGCATTTAGGGCAATGATGTTCTTTGGGGAAAAAAAAAAAAAAAAAGACATGAGAGAAGAAATTCGCCTCCTGACTATTAAATAATGAAAGTAGGCCAAGTCTCTGCTTGGATCCCAAGCTCTTCAAAATAATTCATCATTTTCTTTTCCTTCTTCCCTTACCCTAGTTTCAGATTTTTGGAGGGCTTTTATTTTTTTTTTTTTTAAGAAAGTTAAATGAAAATCAAGCTTCTAAGTAGCTCTTGGGATCCCTGTGAATTCCACATCAGGGCTTCCCAGTGTGCTGCTCAGCTGCAACAAAAGGATAAAAGAATATCAATGTCTCCTGTTCAGATAAACACTTGTAGGCCTTTTATAACAAAGGGAGTGATTTAGTCTTTTACTTGAGCAAGACTAATAAAACATTCTTTTCCATTGCAGGCTGTAGTATGAGGAGATTTGTCCCAAATGTTGTAAAAAGTCAATGGTGATATATTTATAGTCATTCTGCAAAGATTCAGGTAACAGAACAAGGGGCCAAACAAGTGAGGATCTGACTTTCCATTGTCACTGACAATTTGCCTTTATTAGGAAACGGGGGTGGGATTCACCTCATCCAGCTTTAGAGATCTTCAATGTAGATGCCTCCAGCTGTGCCAGTTACCCCAGGTTTCTTTGTAGTCAGCTGAGAGAAAAGGCATGAGTGAATAAGTACAATTCCCATGACCTACTTTAGAAGTCTAAATTCAGACTGCAAGGATTTATCTCTCTTCATAGACTAGAAAGAGGTCCTAAATGGAAATGTCAAAATTTATTCAGATGAACTGCACTGTAGATGACCTGAAGAAATGGGATATGAAAACATCATGAGATGCAATGTAATACCAATTGTAAGGCTCTGATCAGGAAGTAAATTTCTACTAAACTTACTAAGAGTCTGGTCCAAAGGCAAGTTGTCAAATCAAGGTAGGAGAAAGATATTGTTACAGAAAACTAAAAGGAAGAGTTTAAAATGGAAAAAGTAAAGGTTACCAAAATTGTTTCTAATTATAGTGCTGAGAATCCCACTGCTCTGAAAGAATTAAGTGTTAAATGAATTTCAGCTAATTGACCCTTTAATTTTCTAGTCTTGAGTAACCTCTGCATAGGAGGAATATCATACATTTAAAGTGACTCTCTTTCAAACTTAAACTATTTTCTTTCTATTTTCAGTAAGACCTCATGCAAGAACAACAGTTTTCAAATGTTATATGGGAAAATAAAATATGTTTCTGACAATGTTTTCAGAAAACATGTACAGTGTACAGATGTACAGTGTACAGGGGTACAGTGATAGTGCTGAGAGTCACTGTTCAAGAATCAACTGCAGGTTAGGGACTGAAGGCTTGTACTAGATTAATTTACTGTCGGTACAGTATCACAAATTTCAATGGGACACAGGGTTCTGCCACCAACAGCGTGATCTGCTGGGCTTAGGTCAAAATCTGTAATGGAATTTAGGGCTAAAAAGTCACTGAGCCTCCATGGTACGTGTGATCATGCAGTGTTCCCTTTCATTACGTTGAATAAAATCCTGTCCTGGGTCAAGCCCACGAGGTTCTGCTTCAAGCACTGTCCCTGGCCTGTGCAGCAGTGGTGGTGCTCGGAGACCCCGAGCCCTCAGCCTTTGACAACTCTTTGAGTTCAAAGCAGGGTGTGGTCCTGGCTGGCAGCTCCTGCTGGCCTTGCTCTGTTCACATCCCGGGTTTCTCTCCTGCTCCTCAGAACGATTTAGACCAGAGCAACCTCATTGTGGCTTTCAGCCAACCTCACTGTGCTCTGTCTGACATGAAAAGCCACAGAGCAGTTCTCATTCAAAAAAATGGGGTTAAACTCTAGTCTCATGATGAAAGAGCTCTCTCTTTTCATGTGAGTGGGTCTTGCACTCATTAAATTTATTGCATGGAGCTACAGACATCCAGAGTTTAATAAGTTTAAGCGATTTAGTCTTTTACTTGAGCAAGACTAATAAAACATTCTTTTCCATTGCAGGCTGTAGTATAAGTAGATTTGTCCCAAATGTTGTAAAAAGTCAATGGTGATATATTTATAGTCATTCTGCAAAGACTCAGGTAACAGAACAAGGGGCCAAACAAGTGAGGATCTGACTTTCCATTGTCACTGACAATTTGCCTTTATTAGGAAACAGGGGTGGGATTAATGAAAACTGTGGAGTTTCTTATAGTACAGCTGCAAGAAAGGAGATGAAGACTGAAAATCATTTCAGTAGATACCTGTGAAGGAGATAATCCAGGCTGAGAGTTAAATTACTGAGCTTTGCTATCTATATGATTATTAATGATCTATAATTTTTTCAAGTTTCATTATTTATTAATGGATTGCATAGATTCTTGGTGCCACAAACAAATGGATTATGGAGTATATATGTTGTTCAGATTCTTGGTTTGTCTAAAAGTGTGGGATGATGACTTTTTGAAATTGTCACTGATCCATAATACCATGTGTATGTTATTTCAATAATAAAATTGTGAATTAAACTATATATCTAGTTTTATCAAACTTGAAAATCAGCAAGACAATTATTCTGAGAGCTGATGGCATAGGGTGGTAAGGTGGGACTTGATCTTGCCACTTAGCCACTAAAAAGTGGGAACTGAGCAGAGAGCCTGATAAAGCTTTACTGAATATTGGTTTGACTCTCCCACCATGTCTGGAAGTTGGAGAACATCAACAGTTTGCTAGAGCCACTTTTCACAGAAAGAGCTGCTTGTTTCTCATACATCCCCACATGAAACAACATCAGCAAAGACCTGCAAGCAGGAGATGACAAATTGCTCTAACAACATGCATTGTTCTAGCAGCTGATACCACCTCTCAAAGGGCAGTGTCTGTTTTGTTGTTCCCATTAGTTCATTGTCCCATGTGACAGATTACTCGTCTGGTGTCTCTAGCCAACTCTGCCTTGATACCTGGCACAAAATGCAAAACAAGCCAGACACTCCAAGTGATTTTCACATCTATGTTGAAGTGTAATATCAAAGCAAAAAAAAAAAAAAACCGACCAAACATACATCTAAATTTGACCCTTTCAGAAGTCTGTGGGAAAGAACAGTTTGAAAAGCTCTTTCTTAGGCTTCCTCTAGCAGTTCTGTCTTAACATGAGACCTCCAGAGAGAGCTGAGTTGGAGCTGTGGCAGCCCAGGTATGCGAAATAACTGAAAGCCCTGCGTCTGAACTGCCATTGAGTTCAGAACCCGGGTGCTTGTGAGAATAGAGGAAACCAGCTCTTGCCTGAAATACTCAGACAAACATGCAGTCTAAGGAAAAGAGGCCAAAAATTTCACAGAAACCTTTAACTCAGATTTATGATTATTTTCTGCTTCTGAAGAACCCCCACAATTTTTTACAGCAATTTTTTACACCACTCTCTGATGATGTGACACATTTTTTACTTGATTGTCAGGGATTACATCAATACAAGAACCACTCAATCTCATCTAATAAAAAGTTTCATGAAACTAGAAGACAGCTTTTGTTGGTGTGTGCTTCTCCCAGCTTACACTTCTCAAATCTCTGGAACAGATCTGCTGTATTTGCTCCTAGTGTTATATTGTATTCACATAACAGTAGTCCCTTACCTTTTAAACTCTGGGCAGCAACCAGTGCATTATCATAGCTGAAGAAAGAGAGCTACCAAACAGCTGTAAATATTTTAAAAAATAAAATCTTAGAAGAGTCTTATTACAAAAGCAAACTTGACATGGACACACAAGCCGGCACACTCTCCTGGCATAAATCGCAGCAGTGCCACGACGAATCTGGACCAGGTTTTAGACCCGCAGAGGATGCGACCTCTTGCTCTTGCAGCGGGCAGCTCGGAAAGGCTGTTCCAGTAATTGCATCCTCAACCATGCGTGTGTTGGGCTGGAGCACGTCGCTCTGATCAGCTCGTGGGAGTTGAGACACGCAATTCATATAAAGGTGGAAAGAGAGCATAACTGATGTGCCCCGTGAAGGAGCTGCCAAGGTCACTGAACCAGTGGGTGTTGTGTCATTACAGAAAATGAAATTTTAGGGGGGAGACAAATTTCCACAAGGAAGGAAACAGACAAGAGAGCGTTTTGCAAATGACTCTGGGAAAAAACAGCACAGAAATATTGTTCTCATTATAAGTACTAGCACATGAGATAATTCTGTTTGAGGTTGGTAATTACCATATTTGCATGTTTAGGTTGTATCTGTTCCTTTCATGTTATTAAATGACTGCTGCATTATTTCATCAGAATGGCATGCTGTCATCATGGGAGATGAAATATCTTCTGTGTGTCAAAGCACACAGCTGTAAAAAACATTGTATCGCCCCTTGTTTTCATTCTACATCAAACTAGCAAAAAGCAAATTCATTACAGGAAAATATCAGCAAAGCTAATGGAGCTATGGCTGGGGGAGATGGATGTGGAAGTGTAGGGCTGTATAATTTAGAGTACCTGGGCTAAGCATCTCTCCCATATTCCCACACACAGTGAGATACAGGATTAGTAATTACCGTGTTTTGTTCTGTGCACTTACAGACCTTTAGTCTGAGCAGTGCAAAAGGCTTTATGGATATTAATTAATCAAACTTTAAAAGCCACATTTAGGGCACTTAATTTACTGCTGCTTACGCCAGACTTCAATTGATCTGTAAACATCATAAAAGTCTTGAAAAGTATGTAACCCTGTACAAACCTGAAAATACTCCCTGATCATTTCCTCCAGCTGCTTATAAGTTGCCTACTAGATATTTCTGGAATTTTCTGGGCAATGAATATCAAATATGTAAAACTTATCCTCCTTAAAGAAAGATCTAAGAAGAAATAAAGGAATGAACTGAAAACTAATGGGAAACATTGCAACATATGGGATAATCCCTTCATAGACCAACTGCCCCTCTCTCTCCTCACATCTTTTCTTTCACCTTCATTCCATTCAGCTATGGAAGGTCAATGCCAAAGCTGAGTAATTAACCATTGAAAGTAAGGAAAATTAAAATGGGGCCTTGTTTTGAAGAAGATTTTTGATACTGGTCCTCAGTTCTTGGGTATTATCGTTAACAAAAATAAGCAAAATAAGCAGAATTACTTGTTTATAATTAGATGTGAATATACAAGTGAGAAATCTTATGCCAAAGTTATCTCAGTTCATTTTCTGAGGTACTTCCATTTTCAATCTTATCCTCCAATCAAGTCAATTACTGAATATTGCAATTAAGCAAATAACCAAATGGTTATCTTCAAAAAATGGCCTGATTTCAATTCTATTTCTTTCTTTTTCAGCTACATTCACAGAGGTTTATAACTAAGAACTTAATGCAGAGGTATGAAAATTATAAACCATTTTAGGAAACCAAAATTGTTATTTCATTTGTCTTGGAAGCAGTGATACAGCCAAATTATTTATTTCACTGGTAGTTAAGCTTCTATCCATATCTGCTATGGTTCTTTTGTGACGTGACCTTGTATCCTTTTTTCTCTTCTCTCAGAGAAGTGATAGGTGAATGACATGATGGAAAACGAAGAGGACTCTCATTAAAGTAGAACACAAGAAAAAGTTCTAAGGAAAGTGAAGAGTCCTTGGAATGAAATGGAGAGCTGAAAGTGAAAAGTACAGACAAATATAGTGGAAAAATACAGATTCAAGTTTAGGTTAGGCGCGTAAAAATAGTACCAAGTGATTCTGAGGTGGACATAACATTTTCTTGTTGCCACATCCTAATCAGTTGTTGATTTCAGATATTCAGTACAAAATTTAGAGAGGGCAAATGGGAAAACTAACACCAGAAGGTGCTTCTGGAGGCAGAGCAAACCATTCCTTTTACATCATTTTTTATAATATTAGATAATGTGATTTAAATAGAAGGAAAGCCTTACAGGAGAGGACATGTAACAACACAGTGGGAAGAGGCACTTACTGATTTATTGATGATCTCTTTCTTTTGTCACACAGAACTTAATGTTCTGGACAGATCACCTGATTTAACTATGTCTCACGAAACCTTTAATTATGGCTTGAACTTGTTTCTGCTTATCCATGGAAAAGCAGCAGAGCCCTTCACCATAGATTTCAGGTTATTGTAGTAGAGATCTTGTCATTGTGCATTTCAGGTGAGCTGAAGACTAATCTGCTCTAAAGGCATCTTTTGTCTACAGATCTTAAGAATTTTCTCTCATTTGAAAGTAGATTACAACGATTGATAAAAATATAGAGCAAAATAAAAGTGGTGATATCAGTAGCCATCTCTGGTATCACAATTGCTCCTCTTGGCAATTTTTTTTTCCAGAGTTTGAGCACATTCATGAATTTTTTTTTGAGTTATTATTTGTAGATATGGTGCTTAGGGACATGATTTAGTGGTGGACCTGGCAGTGTAGGGTTAATGTTTGGACTCAAAGATCTTAGAGTTCTTTTCCAGACTTAATGATTCTGTGATTCTTTTACTCAATTATTGAATTATATCACTGCAACCCAGACACAGAATTTGAGTATTGAATGTTCCTTAAAAACCATTTTCCAAGTTGAAGCCTCTATGTCAAGAGAGTTCTTATTTAATATTGCTTATGCCTTGTTAATGAGAGACTTGTCTGTAAAGTTCTGAATGTCAGTAACTGCAGTTAAACCATGCTTGTATGAGAGGATGTTAGCTTTGAGAAATCAAATAACATTTGCAGAAATTTAGAATTACTCTTGGAAAGATAAAGTTGGGGCTTACTCCTTAGTCCAAACCTTCAAGCTCAAAATGTTACAAAAGAATCTTCTGGGGCAAAAATCAAGAGTGTGTGCTGGGTCTTAGGTTTTCTCAGGATCCATCCTTTTTTCTGAAACACGTTTGTCATCATATCCTTTTCAGTCTGTTAACAGCTATGTTGCTCCTTCCTTAAACTTCTGTTCAGCACCCCAATTTGCGGAACCAAGAGGAAAGGCTGAAGCTTTCAGTAGAATGAAAGATGTGAGAACGTTTTTTAGCTCTGAGTCAAACAAAACGTGGTCTATTTCATCTTAATATTGCTTGGTAATCTGGAAAGAGAGAGCCACTCCCTGGTTGTTAGGTTTAGTGCATCACCTGTCTTCCCTAAGAGCTCTTATCTGACAGGCTGATTTGCCTGCAGGTTGCCAGGTTTTCATTTCAGCAGCTGCTCTTCATCCATTTGCTCCTGCCCTGGAGGCACGATGACATCTGTCACAGCCATCAAGGCAGTTCAAGGCCATTGTTTACAAGGACCATGATTTGGGGTGTCAGGAGCAGCCTGGTGACAGTGATTCCCCAGGCATTTTACAACATCCCTGAGAGATTCTCTGTCTTCCAAAATAGAGGAAAGATGTTTGTTAGACCCTGCATTTGGACATAAAATAGAGATGGCACCGGTTACTTGCATGACTCTTTGTGGCACATAGGATAGAAAAAACGTTGCTGTTTGAATTCAGCCATCTGTCCTCCCTGTGGTTCAGAAGTGTGACAGAAATACCTTGGCCTGACAGATTTCTAGGCTAACTAGCCCAACAAAGAGTGTATGTAGAAATGTTTGTCACTTATTCATGGTTCTGATCAGGTCATCTAGCAGCTTCAATGTCCACACAATGTTTGTCTTGTCTTTTGACCATGAATGAATTTGAACTTTTTGCTGAAGGCATTTCTTTTGTAGCTACTGCTGCAGTTTCCACACCGGAATCTTACTTTTCATGGCTTTACCAAAATGTTGTACTGAATATTTTCAAGAAAGAATATTCCCTTGAGAATCATTTTGGTGATTACCTCTGCTAACACATCAGTCAGCTGCTTGCCTCTACAGGAGACACAAAGATTTGGTTAGTAATGGCTCACATTTCTTCGCTGCTTTGTGAGACATAAAGAAATCTGATTGCATGCACTGCTCTATCCATCAGGTTTGACCTCCAAGGGTTTGTGAGATGACAGACTTCTGTGCAGTGAAGGTTTCTGTAGATTTGCCAAATAAGGTCCAGATACTTTTGTAGTGAAGCTGGTTTGACATCTGAGAGATTCTTTAGAGCATTTCCAAAGTTTTAACACTGATGTGTCTTATGGCATTGATAATGAAAAATGAGTTTATATTTAATCACACAGGACTTACATTGTGTCAGGTATTTTTGAACAAATGCATTTCTAATTGAACACTTAGTGACTTTACAGCCTTTTGGTTTTCAAATCTGTTTTCAGTATATTTTAAGTCTTATTAAAGGAATAGAAAGCACAATATGCTCATTTATTGAAACGACTTAGTCAAACAAATATTTTCTGAAATTCCTGGCACTTCCTTAATCTTTAAATAGACAATTGCTTCTTCAAGTACATGGGATACTTTTGGAAAGACAATTCCACAAAATTGCAGAAGTGCATGTATTTAATTCTGGTAGGCACTATTTGCCTGGATCAATAACCTGCCAACACTTTAATTATATTCTCCAGGCTCTGTTGGTGAAACTTAAAATAGTTTAAAAATGGTAACGTACTGTAACTAATCTGCAGCAGCACAAGTCAACATGATTCATACTTCCATTAAATTTTCTCAGCCTGGTAAATTTTCCTATTTTTAAATTTCTATGGGAAGAAAGCCTGTCTATGACACTATGAATGGGGTTATTCTGGGCCACCTTCAGTAGAACACATCAAGATTTTTCATAATTGCTAATTACACTAGAAGACTCATTTCCATGCTTTAACTCAACATGCTTTCCTGAATCCTGCCTGCTAGGACACCCTGAAAGTGAATATGAGAAAAAAGCAGGTCTGAAGCAGTCAAAACCATTGACTATCCTTGAAAATCCTTTCCAGGATCTTTCAGAGCGGTCAGGATGTGGTTTATGCTCCATTGATGTAGAGCAATGCCATGAGCTGCTAACCTCCTGTCAGAGGATGTGCACAGAAAACCCCAGATGGTCAGCAAAGACAGACAGACTCAGGACACACTGCCACTCGTGTGCTCAGTACCAACAGGCAGGACTGCACCAACACTGTGCATGTGTGTGCCTCATATTCACACAGGCTGTTCTCTGCATGCCTTCTTGTTTTCCCATCCCTTTGTGCTATCTAATTAACATGTCAACTTTTTTTTTTCCTGTGCTGTAAGAATCTTGTTTTTATTCCTTTTATTTCACCCTATTTTCCTTTTTTAATACCTTTTCTTCATAATTTATCATTCATTTACATTTCAATTAACACTAGCTGTTTGTAAAAGCTACCCTGATGGGAAGTATGAAATAAATTATTGAAGTTAGTATAATCTGCACTTCCCATTACCACCTCATTTACCTTAATGGCACTAAAAAGACTGTCGCTCTCAATGCAGCTCATGTTTCTAATAGGAATTCCCTTGGGAGCCAATCTCATGTGAATTACATATTTACGTATGGCATAGGTTTTTGAGGTGATTATAGGCTGAGATTTAGAGTAGTATCCTGTAAGAATAGCAGATGCACAGGAAGCTGCCTATCCAGAGTCAAAACATGGCACTGCTTGATTCAAACAGCTAATATGTCTAAGAGGAGTCACCAAAAGTATTGTCAATTTATTGGGCATTTTCAAACCTGTCTGAGAAGAAAAATAATTTAAAAATTAAGAAGTGTATAATTTTCCCACATTGAAATGAGGAAAAAAAAATCACAAAACTAAAGTCCTTTCAAACCATGGTGTTCTTTTATTTGGATAGCTAAAACTTGATTTATGTTTGGGTTTTATTTATTTATTTTTTACATTTTTACAGCTCCCTGTTGTTTTAATACAAAATTTTCCAAAAATATTTAGAAGCTGTATTTCAAAATATTTTTTAGTTTCAACTAACACCTTCCAGCTAAAGCTGCCACCCTTGAACCAGTGCTTTGTCATGAAGATTTCAGTCTGGAGGCTCTCAAGCATAAATCTTTATTGATCTTTTCAAGATGACAACACCCAGGCACTAACTGGGATTTGGAAGTAGATGCAATTGAGCTGTGCAACAGGAAACAGTCCTACTTCCAATGTGTTTTTTGTAGTATAAACAGGGTGGTAAAAGCAATAACATGGAACAGAGGGAAAAGAGACCTATATGGTGACTCGTTAGATTTGCAAAGTTGCACGGATAATCTGATAAGTGGACTACCTAACTTTTCTTTCTTTGAGTTTCAGGATATCTTAGCTAACATAATTCAACATAGGTACGTACAGAAATGAGCAAACTGAGTCTTGGAGGACTGATCTTTTTATTTTCTGCTCCAGTATCAGGAAAGATGTGGTCTGACTCTTTTAATGTCTGCCCAGAGTACATCTGTGGGGCTACATCCATACTTTGAAATAGCAGCCTACAAATTTCGTGATCTAGATGTTGGTACCACATGAAAGTTGGCCTTGGCCAGCCCTCATTGCCATGAGGCATCTTGTGACTTTGAGACATTCTTGTTTCTATTTGTGTTTGTGTCTTCCCACGTGAAACTGTGTTGAAGCCCAGTACAGGGGAGTTTTTATAACAAAGAGCTGATGTTGAACACTCCAGGGTACGACACTTTCCACCAGACCATGTCTCTTTCTTTTTTTGAATGCCTATAAAGGAAAAGAATGTGTAAGACATGTCTACATTTTCTACTCCCAAGAATGAAAAAATGTTATTTCATGAATAATTCAGTTCTTATAGGGCAGGCTCCTGCTTCACACCATCCAAGTCCATCATATAAAGTCAGAACAGTCGCAGGCTTAGTTCAGGGTGAAAACTCTACAGTTAGAATTTTGTCATTTACTGTAACACAAATCTCCATGAAAAGCTATTTCACTTCCTGGAGTCACTCCAGGTGAACATGGTTGTAAGTGAGAAAAGAAATCCTAGTCTTTTTGGTAAGAACAAGATAAGGAAAGAAAAAGAAAATAAAAGAAAAATTAAAAAAAAAGAGGAGAGAAAGAAAGAAATTGTAAACTAAAGTCCTCAAGTCTTTACAAAGACAGAGAGTCAAAAGTTAATGATCTAGCAGAGCTGACAACCTATGAGTCAAGTCAACCTCATTTGTCTTTTTCAAATGAAAGAAGAAACAATATAGTTATTGGTAATTTCCCCTTCATTAAAATTCTCTCAACTCAACCCAGTTTTGTACTGTGAGCTTTTCTTAATGGTAGCAAATGTCATCCCACACAAAGTGGTTGATGAGACACTGGAACAGGTTGTCCAGAGAACCTGTGAATGCTCCATCCCTGGAAGTGTTCAAGGCCAATTTGGATGGGACTTGGAGTAACCTGGTCTAGTGTAAAGTGTCCCTGCCTATGGCAGAGGAGTTGGAACTTAATGATCTTTACAGTCCCTTCAAACTCAAACCATTTTATGATTTGATGATGACCCTCTCTAATTCTTCAGGGGCAGAGTCATGCGAAGGAGACGACCACTCATTGTACAGTCTCTTTCTGCTTCTGAAACCAAGTGTGGCAAACTCAGTGCCACGAGCTTTCTCCAGTGGGGAGTCTGTTTCTACACTTGTGAGGCTCTTCCACAGCACACATGTGCTATCTCCCATCAAGGCTGGAACTGACACACCAGTCAAAACAACTCACTGACTAATTTTAAACAAAAAGCCTGTTTACATGAATGATCATTACTGAATACGTCTAACTATGAAAAGACTGCTCACAATAGCCACCTATTGTTGCAAGTCAATGCATTATGCATTGTTTGAATTAAATCAAGATCTACATTGTAGTGGTTTAATCTAGCCGGTGTCTTGTGGATTTTTTTCTCTTCCTGTTTTTGCAACCCATCTGCCAACTACAATAGGTCGCGGTTTTGTTCAGCTTTTTATGCTGGAAAGTTATTAATACCAGATGTTCATTTCTTGGAGTATCCTAAGCATAAAATATTCCAAACCACTACAATAATAAAAACCAAAATGTTTAACAATTATATATCAATATAACAATTATATATCAATATAACAATTATATATCCAAACTTGGTGGATTAAAGAACCTATTAAAATTCTGGAGTATGTCTTATGTTGAATACATTAAGTCTTTTTTCCATCAAGGGAGGCCCGAGGCACGCTAGGTTTCATTTTGTTCGAGGGAGAAAGGAAATATATTCACATCTCCAGCATTGTTCTTTCACTGTGTTTTGTCAAAAATATCATGACTGTAAGAGAGTTATGGAGAGGACAATGAAAATACATAGGTCAGGAGTTTTAGCTGGGATTCTGTAGATAAGGATTGCCATGCAGGACTTTCAGTGAATTTTCAGCTGAGGTCAGCTCGGCATTCCAATGAACAAATAACCTACTGACAGAAAAACAGAAACTATAACCTAAAAAAAGAATAAAACTCTCTGCTCTTAAAAAGAGAAAGAAGGGAAGAAGATAAGCAAAAGACTTGATCTTCAGCTGCTATAAATTGGTGCAGCTGCATTATTAATTCTAGAGAGTTGTCTCTTTTCATAGCTTATCTCCCTCCATTAGTTTTCCTGAAAGCCATTGTTAATTTTCTGCAGCCTGACTGTGGGGGAGTATAGCCCGGTTTGTAAAATTTCAGTGAACTGTTCCTGGCCACCTTATTTAAGATGCTGTAGATATTCCCAGTGGATTTCTAAGGCCAAGAACAGGGAGGGAAGTAATCACAGCAGATTGGGCAAGCCAGAATTTGCAACTCATGCCAATAAACTGGTGTGGGGAGGGGTTCATATAATCTTTTGCATGTTATACAAGCCCCTTGTAGCAGCTTTCCACCTTGAACTACTTTCAAGTTGTGAGAGGACAAATCAAGAAGTAATGGAGCTTTGAGAGAGTCGAGAGAAAGGGCTGTGTTTGCTCTTCTTGGTGCCTCACAGGGTTCAAGGCATGGGAGCAGCAGAGCATCCAGCCAGTTTTCCTGGCTGGGGTGTTTCACACCAGTTTTCATGCTATTTTCTAAATATACTGGTGAATACTTCCCTGGAAGTGTTCAAGGTCAGGTTGGATGTGGCCCTGAGTAAGTTGGTCTAGTGGAAGGTGTCACTGCTCATGACAAGGGGCTTGGAACTAAATGATCTTTAACTTCCTTCCAACTCAAACCATTCTATGATTCTGTGAGTAATTAATTTTGGTTTTTCATAAAATGGACCAATTAAGTGCTATGATGTCTGGAACACAGCTTTGGGATACGTAGTGTTATTCTGGTTTGTTAAGAGTGAATTTAAATCACGAGGAAAAGTAGTTTTAACTTCTGCACTTCAAGAGGTCTATAAAGTGTGAAAGGTTTTTTAATGATAAAAATTGTTTTCCATCTATTAGATCTTGCAAGTACATGTACATGGAAACACCTTGAAAGCTGATGTCTATGTTGAAAGCAAGAGGTTACTTTGAGTTCATAATTTACCTAATTTAGTTTTATATGGTAATATTGCTGGTTTAAAAAGCAAACCGCCTGACATACCCCAAGAACTAATTTTTGGGCACTGTTGTGTTCTAATTCATAAGCTGTTATCTTTTTTTTGTTGTGGATATCTATTGGATAATCTCCTCTCATTCAGTGCACAGAGCTCACATTAACATCAGTGACAATTTCCTGCCTGGAACAAGTGCAGGATTAGCAATAGGTGCACTTCAATAGCTTTCCTTCACGTTGGATAAATTCTGCAAAGGTCAGATGTTTATCTGGAGCTTATCTGACTCACCCAAGGCTCTGGAGGTTACTAAATATCATAAACTGAACCTTTCTTTAAAAACTGATGGAACTTCCTAATCTAAACCTGAGCAGAAATACCACAGTAAAGATTTTCCAGCAGGATTTTTTCTTTTTTTCCCAGGTTCTAAAGCACATGATAATGAAACAAAGTTATTTCATGTCTACATAAAATTCTTTATGAAATTCAGACGTAAGCATTGGTAGAGAAATTGGAGGGGCAAAGAGTGATATGAGAGTTTTCTCTACCTGAACAGATTTAGCTGTCCTTATACAGGGCTGAACAGAAATATTTAATAAGACTGGAGAGTTTTTTCCAGTGATTTCATTTCTTTTCCTTAAACAGTGTATCACTTTCCTTTATCCTCTGTTTCCTTCCATCTATGCAAGTGCACAGGTACACACACACACACACAGACAGATACATTTACAGATATATATATATATGTACAACAATTTATCTGAATAAAATATTCTTCCACTGTAAGATATACAGGCAGCAGTTCATTAAGTCTTTCCAATTTGCAGTCAAACTGTGAGAAAATGATATTTTCCTCCAGCAATGTTATTTCTTATAGTTCACAATTCTGTCTCCTACCAAAATAGCATTTTTTGATTTTCCAACAAATGAAAAAAAATAAAATAAAGATTAAGGGTGAAATGATGCAACTCACAAAATTAAATAAGCAGGTGTGATAATAGAGTGGATAGTTGCAGAGCTGTTTTCCGAAGGTGGAAGAAAATAAGGGATTGGAAAAATACTGTCTCTGATTTTGTTTTTACTCGTAACTCTATCAAAGTGCTGCTTTCTCTTTATCTAACCCATTTATCTGTCTCACTGTAAATGCATCTGCTTATGCATCCCTTCACTCCCATATTTGTCTTCTTCCATCTTAAATTCATCAGTCTGTATCAGAGTTCCATGCAATGCAGAAACCTAATCAGGTTGTCCCTTCAGTAGATATTTTTGTTGGGTCTTGTTTTGTTTATTTTTGTACAGTTGTTTGATTTCTTGCTACATGCCAGCCTTGGATATAAAAAATGTCTGTCATATTTCACCCCATGGCGAGAGGAGTAAAGGCCACCTCCAGGGCCTTCCAGCTCTGCCTTTCTTTGACCTTTAAGCCTGAATTCTCCACCCAGTGTCACAAATTTCAGACATTTCTAAGAGCAATCAGCATCAACACATTGTCACCTCCTTAGACTGAGGGTTAGGATCCTCTTCTTATCCAGGAATTGGTTTTATGGAAATTTGGAGATACCTTAGAAGCATAATCAAAAAGTATGAGTGGAAAAGAAAACAAAGCTAACTAACACTTGAATGTTCATTTATATATGTAGTGCCTGCAGCCCTTTGGGAGCTAAAAAACATCGTGGTCCATCCTCAGGCTATAAATGGCTGTTTGTGTTGATTCTGCCTAATTCCCACCAGGTGTGTGCTTGGTCCTATTATGATCTCTAGGAGGGTTGGATTCTCTGTCCTGGCTGTAAAGCTGCTTGTCTTCATCTCAAAATATTTCATTTCAGTATTTGTTTTGAGGTGGGCTGACAGCTCTCAAGGTCTGCTGGTAATTTCTCAGAGTTGTCTGTCTGTCATGCCCATGTATCAATATTTTGGACTTAATTATAGCATGAGAATGTACCCATGGTGTACAGTTTGCCATGGATATATGTGCTGGTCTACTGAGTGTTTAATGGCAGACAAAAGTCTTTCACACCTTTGCAGAGAAAGTATAAAACAAATTGATTAGAATTTGTTTGTCCCACTTTATAGACACCTTAAAGGTCTATTTGTAATTCGTAAATATATAAAATTTATTATTGCATCCCATTTTCTCTTGAGATATTAATGCCTACTTTTAAATTATCCTCAACAAGAAACCTTGTAAAACAGACCAGAAGTCAGATTTGAGAATGTTAATCCATAGTCAGAATTCTGCTTCAGGAAGAGACCATTCAAAAAACACACTTATTTCCAATACACCATTGAACTACTTATTGACCAGCCTATCAGAACTGAGGTTATAGTTATAGTTAATTTTTACAGAACTGTAGCTAATTCTCCAGGGATATTAAGATAGAGTCATGTAAATACATGTTCTGGCTTTTGTTTTTCAATAAATTATTATAAAATGCATTTGAGATGCTGATTTCTGGAAAGTGTTCAGAAAACCCACAATTCTTGGGAAATCTTGTTGTTTTGCAATGATACTTATTTGCAAAATGTTACATCAAGCCTCTGACATTTTTTAGAAGGTTCTGGTTTTGGTTCTTTTTTTCGCTACCACAATGACTTTGCTGTCACATACTCTAGACATCTACAGCCTTCCTCTTCAAAAATATAAAGTAATATTTCTTGCTTATAACACTATTTTCAGAAGAAAAAAAATTTAAAGTCCAGCAATTTTTGCATTGAGTCAGACCCTTACCTTCCAGATCATTGTCTTATGTGACTGTGCCAAAGGTATATTTAGCATGTAGGACAGGCAATTTAGGATTAGCTAAATATCCTTTGCTTCAATTGTCTCTTTTTACTGACAATCCTTGCTTTTTAGTCCAATTAGCATTGTAGAAAACCTGTAGAAGCGGTCATGATACACTCGGGACTGGCACTGCAACCTGAATTTTTTTCCTTGTATTAGATCAAATTGCATTTCGTTAACTCAACTCAAACATAAAAAGACAGTGCTCAACAGATGGAAGTCAGGTCAGGTGATCCAGAAGGAATCCAGTTCCTACAAACTTTCTTTGAGTATGCCACCAAAAGTGGTTACTAGGAATTACTTAAGCATGATGTGAAGGATTGTGTCCAGCATTTCCTCCCTAAGCACAGCAGGCAGTGGAGGGCACAGCTGAGACCCTGCAGTGCACACAGGACATGGACAAACCATTGGAAAAACACAGTGAAGCACAACTGAAATGATAAAGGTGTTACAGAACACCATGTGTGAGACACAATTACAGAGTCTGAAAGTGAAGAGTTTTTAGGGAAAAAAAAAAAAAAAGAGAGAAGAGAGCTCTTTGTGGCCTCTGCATTAATGCATAATAAATAGAAAATATGTGTACAATGTCACATCGTAAGAATTTTGCATTCACTCCGCACAAGACGTCAGGCAGTGAAGGATCTGCCTTATGTTAATTGTTTTTACCCTGGTGGGAAAGTAGTTTAGAATTTAATTGTGACTTAATCAATGATGTTCTCTAGAAATTACTCTAAAAACCTAAGACACTTAATAGGGAAAAAGTTTATTCTCTGTAGAATGTCTGAGTCATCCGATGGAATTCAATAGCAGGGATCTAATTCTCTACCAAATACCAAATTATAGTTTCAAGCAAAAAACAAATTATTGAAAGATAGATACTTTCTGTCAAGTTCTACATAATTTTTCGTTAAGAAAATGGTTTAAAGCATGAAGCAGGAAGCCAGAATGATTCAAAATTATTTTAAATATGTTATCAATGTATTTTAAATAACATTTTCTAGAAGTAGAATGTAGACAACATTGTTGTTTTTAAAAAAGATAAATTGGTTAAATTGAAGTTTAATTCACTGCAGTAGCATTACGGTAATCTACATATAATTGGTATTTATTTTCCTAATTTAGAAGAAAGTGAAGGACTGAAGAGTAATTTTTCCTATTCCATTTTTTAATTTCTAGTGCTTTTGAAAAGTGCTGAAATTTTGCTTGTTTGGTTTTGTTTTGTTTGTTTTTTTTTTAATACAATATCAAGCTCTGAGTTTTCCTCTTTTATACTCCTAATCCCATAATTGTTGCTTAAAATGTTATTTCAATATTTATTATCTATACTTGTTTTTAAATTTTAGTTCTTTCTACTGTTTCATTCCCATCTTTATTCACATATTGGCTAGCCACTGGAATGGTAACTAGACTATGCACAAGAACAGCATGTGGGTGTGATTGTTTAGTACAAACTTTCCTCTGAAAAGTCCAGAGGCTGCTAAAGCAGAACTGGATTCTGCCCTTACACAAGCAAAAAATCCAGAACCGTGATTTCAATCTTCCTTCCTTCCTTCCTTCCTTCCTTCCTTCCTTCCTTCCTTCCTTCCTTCCTCCCTTTCTCTCTTCTTTCCTGTATCAATTTGCTGGATGCAAACCCTTTCCAGGCTAAGCTGCCCCNTTCCTTCCTTCCTTCCTTCCTCCCTCCCTCCCTCCCTCCCTCCCTCCCAGAGTTACATCCAGATGTTGACTCTTTTGTTTGCTCATCTACCAGCAAAGAGCTAAGACAAAATCTGGAAACCTATCATGCACACAGGATCAATTTGAATATTTGAGGAAGGCCCAATAATGTATATGGGCTCCAGCCTGGAGTCTGGGATACAGAATCCCGTGTTGCAGGAGGGGAAAGGGTCCCAGAGGGAAACAGGTCGAGTTTTCACACAGCTGGGGGATCTCCCATAGCCCTCCCTCCTGTTGCATGGCAATCCCAGCTCTCCCACTCCATCAAGGGATGCCTGTGCAGCACAGATCTTTCTATGGAATGGTGTTACCAATGAACCAGCACCACCCTTGGCAAAATTAGATCATCCTTTGAGGATGTTGGAGGAATCAGGGAAAAGGAGGAAAGAAAGTACAATTTAAACCTCGTCATAGTTCCCAAATTCCTGCAAGTTCCCAATTTCCACCAGAACACCAGAAACAGGATGCTGCTTTGCAGAACTGCTGAGTTGCTGTCACACACTGGATGGGTTTGTACAGCCGAGGGCAGCCCTGACCTCAACAACCTTACTGAACCTAATCAGTGCAGTTTGTGCCAAAACACAGTCCCCTCACAATAATTAGTATTGCACACATGGAAACAGATGCCTCCTCTCAGTGTGTTTCTCGTGACAGGCAGGATGAGAAGATATTGAATTACAATAAAATCCTATGACAGCAGCCTGCCTTGGGATCTTCTCCAGTGAACCTGTTACTTTTTTTTTCATGCAGTGAGACATTTTTGCAGTCTATGTTTGACTTCCAGAAGGATACTTAATTCTGTAACAAAGACAACCACTCCCTGACTGAGTGGTATACTAAATTGCATTAGAAAGCCATTGTGAATGGCTTTCAGAGTAAAAAATCTTTCTCTCACATACTTCTCTCTCCACAGGATATGTCCTGTTGAGTAGAGGTTTGCAGCCATATAGTGAGAAGTACCTACTAACTTAATTTACTGTACTGAGCACTTCAGAGACATGGCTGCAGTAAAATAAACAACATCAATTCAATTATTTCCTCTTATGTCACACTGTAAACTTCATAAACATGTAAATTCAAAAATCTCCATAAACACTTTACTATTATGAATCACTGCAGGGTATCACAGCTGGTTACCTGCAGAAATTGTGTCTGGAACCTAGTCCATCATTTAGAGGCAGCAGCAGATGTTAAAGGGAAACTGCTTTATATAATCATCCCAAACAAAAAATAAAGCAAGAGGGGCAGCAAGATGCACAGCCAGACATTTTTGGCATCTGTTTGATATATCAGGGATCTGAATTTTGTTAGTGAATCCATACACATGGTTGGGAAAGATCACTCTGAAATGTGTTTGTTCAGAGCAGCATTGCTCTCAGGTTGGATTCTGACTGTGAATCAGAAATGAGACTTTCACATGAACCCCAACAACAAAAAAGCTGCTACCCACAGTCCTGCCTAGAACTAGCTCTGAGTTCAGTTAATATTCTATGGTCACCATGATCATAGGTGTCTATTTTTACCTGGGATTGTCGCAGGATCCTTTGACAGCTGGGTGCGTAAATCCAGCTAAGGAGCAGCTGTGTTTTCTGCTTTCCCAGACTCTACTGAGCACCCAGTTCCTATCCTTAAAGAAACCCCCATGTAAGATGATTTATGGTGTTATTTGACAAACCTGAACTTCTGACCCAGCATGGCAAGAGTCATGTCCTGCAATGATGGATTGCAATCCAGATACTTGCCTGCTCTCAGACCAGGTTGGAGTATTTCAGATGAACAGTCCTGTTAGCCAGGGCTTGGTCTGTGGAAGCTGTGACCTGTCAAAAATGCCTCACATGCCATTTCTATTTACTGAGAAAGAGGTAGTGGAAGGGTTTCTTTAACTCTCCAGCTCAACTACAGTGCTCCCTCTAAAAGAAACCATCCTGGAGACTGTCTGAAGTCCTCCATGAGGTACTGCTGACTTCAGGGGAACAAGGGAATTTCCCTCTGTTTCTCATTCTTCGATGAGTTCCTGCAATAAAATTAATTTCTTGTTGTTATATTGTTTAACAACTGAAGTGATGACTTTCCTTCAGTAAGAAAAATCCTAAAAAATTAAATTATTGATAAAGACAGTTCATGGAACAGTTGAAAAAAAATGCAGGATATAATTGTAGATTTGATGTTGCACAATGTTTAGGCATTCTGTGATATGCAGATAAACGAAAAAAAAAGTACAAAAAATTGTTGAATAAATTGAAAATATTACTGTTTGGTCATTTAAAAGAGAGATCTTAGAAAAAAGGTCGTATCTCATAGGAGCAAGTGGATATCATCACCAACAACTGATTCAGAAAAGTGCAGTCTTCATGTAAACTCTCTGTGTAAGTAAAAACGCCAGCCAGAGCAATTGCATTTGAACCTGACCTACTTTTTATCCCTATCAGCCAGAAGGGAAAAAATTAAAAAGAAAAAAAAAAAGTCAGGTATGTATGACTTGAAACAATAACATTCTTAAGGTGGGGAAATAACTCAATCTCTAACAAAAAGTTCTGATTATATTCTTTAAAAAAATTATATATTATGATAACTTAAACACTGATGGATAGGCCAAGCACATATTGATTATAATATTTGATGGTTTTGGCTGATGAAGTCCCAGGCCAAAAGTTTACAGAGTGAAATTTTCCATTTATTGACCCCGTAGGTTACTTTGGCATTTCTCTAATGTGAGAGCAGAAACCTTTCCTTCCGCTCTGTTGACGTGTTAAGGTTCTGCTGACTCCCATACTTAGGAAATTCACAATTCCAATATGTAATAGCAGCAGTAGCATCATGTAAACAATATTAAGAGTTGCAACTTCAGCTCTGGCACAATGGGAAGTCCCAATTAAGGATGACTGATGTTCAAATGAGTCTTTGGAGATTAGTTCTCAGAACTGGAGGCTGATTACCAACACCTCTGTAGGTAGGGAAGGCTGAAGAAACCTGAGTGTAGTCCTTAAAGTCACATTGCCCACAGGTTATAGACCAGGCTTTCAGCATCTATAAATCACAACTGTTGCACTGAAAGTGGATGGTGTTGATTGCCTGTTGCTTTTTATCCTGATCCTATCTAAATCATTAATTTCTGATGTAACTGCCTCATATATCCTTTTATAAAAAATAAGTATAAAATGAAGTATATTTTTGACCATTGATGTACTCTGTGTTTTTCTAGATTGCTCTGTTTTGTTGAGCTCTTTTTTCTTCCTCTTTACTGTGCAAGGAGAGGAGCAGAGAGGAGAGGAAAGGAGAGGAGGGGATACATCATGAAGAAAAAGGATTGAGAGGAGCATTCTTCTCTTCTAAATTAAACAGAAGGGTTGTTCCCCATCCAGGGCCTTCTCAGCCCTGCCAAGTGACAACCTGTGTATTATATGTGTTATAAGGGGTATGAGGAGTATAACTGGGAAAAAAGATTGCACACATTGACTCTGTGTTTCCTATTATTTTATGAAACAATAAGTTTCATGAAATGGGAGCTCTTCTTCCCTCCCAAAGACAAAACATGATAATGCATCGTCCTTTGACCTCCATTGTTCTCAAGAATGAGTGAAAAGACTTAAATGTTTTTATGTAAATGAATAGAAAGTGGTTTCTATCACTGAATAAAATACCTGCAAGTCTTCTAAACCATGGGCCACAGCATTTTGTCCCCAGAAAGGTGGGGACTTCAGAGCTGCCTATAGCTTTTATCTAATTCTGCCCTTTGGTTTGCCATGTTCTGTTCCCATTCTTTACTTTTGTTCTCTTCCTCTTTTTTTTTCAGAATTTCCTTTATCCTGCTCGTATTTTTTCTGGGGTTTCATTACACTTAGCAGCTCCCTGCACTTCGCCACAGAGCTCCCCCACACGTGGCTGCTTCACATGGATCTGGCATCTTAATAGAAATTCAACTTTTCACTTGTGATTTCCCATTTTCCTGAAAATTTCCTTGCCTTCAGTTCTGTAGAAGGATCACCTTTCTGCTGATGTTTTATCTGTAACCTTTCATTTTTTTCCACATCGTTACCTTACTGGCTTCCTGCACTGTCTGGTACACAGTGGCAGAGCCCCAAGCCTCTTCCCACTCTAACTGCCTTTGCCATCTGCTGTGTTCAGTGCAAATCATCTTTTCTTTCTGGACAGAGACAGTGGATAGTAGAATGATCTTAGGCTAAAAAACCCTCCCAAAATTTTGTTTTGTGAATTATTAGCCAACCGCAACATAAGGACTGAGACACAAGTTCTGTACATTGACTTTAAATACAGAATTTCATTTGGTGGGAAAAAAAAAAAACAAACCAAACCCCAAATCGAACTGATTTAATATAAATTTCTGTATTTGTATGCACAATATGTATAAATTTATATTGTGTGTATATATAAGTATGTATGTGACATATACATACATATACAGAGATACCCAATTGATGGGGAAAGAGGCACAGACATGGCTCAGTAGGTTCCATGGCCATTCCTGCAGAAGAATGCAGGGAGTGCACTGAGCCTGTCCAGAAAAGGGAATGGAGCTGGGGAAGGATCTGAAGCAGAAGGTTGATGAGGAGAGGCTGAGGGAGCTGGGGATTTTTAGCCTGGAGGAAAAGGACGCTCAAGGAGAGATTTTATTTTCCCTACAAGAACAAGAAAGGAGGCTGTGGTGAAGTGGAGATGGATCTCTTCTCCCAAATGACGAGTGGTAGGACAAGAGTAAATGGCCTCAAGTTGCACCAGGGGAGGTTTATATTGGATATTAGAAAACATTCCTTTAGTGAATGGCTGGTCAAGCATTGGAACAGACTGCCCAGGGAAGTGTTTGACTCACCATCCCTGGGAATGTTCAGAAAACACATGGATGTGGCACCTGGGGACATGGTTTAGTGATGGTCTTGGCAGTGCTGGGTTAACAGCTGGACTCAAGGATCTTAAAGGTCTTTTCCAACATAAATGATTCTATGATTCTATATACTTCCAGGATCTTGTGATAAATTTTAAGACAACAATTCAAGCCAGTTTAAGTGCCTGGTGAATGGGGTCTTTATGGAGTCATTGTCTACAAGTTTAAAGCTGGTCCAGACCATTACCAACTGAAATATTCCTGCTGAAATATTTCTGCTAGAGTTGCATATGAAATTAATTGAGTTCCTCAACTGTGTCACAAACTCATTATCCCAAATAGCTGCTGGGAAGCCAACTATTTTGAAGTCTGGAGGATGGCTGAGGATGCCTGTCAGTTTCTTGCACATCCTTTATATATGTTTGGGGGTTTTTTTTATCTGATAAGGCAACTGAGTAACTGGTAGCAATACTGTGAGCAATTCAGAGCTATCTAAATATTTATTTACTATATGTGACTAGCTGGTAGCTAAGTCATCCCTTAGGGGACAGAATAAAGGCTAAATAAGGTTCACAATAGGATGTCTACTTTACCCAACCATCAATTTTGAAAAAAACCACATCTTAATCTTTTTGTGGTTTATGCTGATCTCTTCAATGTTCTCAAAAGTAGCCACTGAATCCCAAAGTTATCAGGTCAAATAGAACTTGTAAACATAGAGATGGCAAACTCACATCATGAAGTACAAACATGAAAGGGTCAAGAACAATAAAATGCTTGTAAAACAAAACAACACAACCCACCCATTCCCTTCCCCCCAAAAAAATATACTCAGACAAACAAAACCATCAGACAACAACAAAACACTAACAAAACAAAAGATGAAAACTTCACTTGAGGTAGAATAAGCATTAAAATTCAATCTTATACCAATATGTGTTTCAAAATTCTAAGGGGTGCACTTTTAGGTGTATCAGAAAAATGTCTGGAATGCCATTAGCAAGTAATGTGGATGTGTTGCCTGAGAGAAGGTGTGTCTGAAGAAAAAATCCACAGCTTGCTGATGTTGCAGAGAGGTGCACTCTCACACACCCTAAAGCACAGGACACTGACAGACATTTTCCTTCACCTGAATGTGACTATTCCCAGGCTGTAGGATTGGTGATGAACAAAATTCTGAGAGAGCCATGTAGCCAGATTGTGTGCCCTTGAGAGTGTTCATACAGAAAGTTTACAGAGTTTTAGGGGATTAGGCAGTGGACATATGGCTACATTTTTCTAGATATGAAGACCAGAGGATATTTCGTTGACCTAGACTGACCTTCACAGGTCTCATACTGCACTGTTCTTCATTAGATACACCCTTGTCTGCCCCTTTATGTCCTGTCCATACCTGAGAAGCAGTCAGGGAGTGACTAAACGTGCCCAAGAAGTCAGAACATGTAGAGTTAATGCAATCTATCCTTCCTTGTACAGTGAGTCTTGTTTAGGATGTAACTTCTGCAAACATAAAACTTAATAGCTGTATCATTTTCCTCATGGTCTTTAATCACCTGTAAACTGTCTGCCATGTACAGCTACCTTAAGGTGGGGTAGGCAAATAATTGCACAACTCTTGGTTTGCACTCATTGGATATTCTATTCCAGCAAACCAACTCATCTGTGCTAATTAGCTACTACCTCTTTTCTTTCCCTCTTTTGCCTTTATCCTCCTTTTCTTAAGAGCAGATTATCTGGTGCTGGCTCTTTCAACTCTCTCCAGTCACACAGCGTATGATGGTGGCACCAGGTCAATGCTTGCATAATTTGAGTGGAAAGGGGCCCTTTAATGAAAGCAGTATTTCCCTCACTCCCTCCACACCTCTCGGCAGCAGAGCAAGCTACTCTGCCAGCCCAAGCACTCTGTATCAAGGCCTGTGGCATCAGACTGTCTCCTTAGTAACAATTCAGCTAAACTGCTGGGCTGACCTAGTGGTCCCTTGGAGGTTTTCTCTATCCCAGAGATGGAATAATTTGGGAAGTGTATATTTAAAAAGTCTACTGGAACAGCTTGTGTCAGAGGTAAACTACAGTGGTTGTGTTTACCCTGAAAATGAAGGAGAAAAGTTAAAAATGAAAGGAAATATAAGGCAGAACTGCACTGTATTCTGGTCTGAAAACCAAACTACAATCAATAAGACTGTTTTTTTCTTATATAGAATCACATTCAGTTTCTATAATTGTTCCAAAACCACAAGAGTCTGGAACAGGAAAAAAGGGTTCAAAGAGTACACTTCTAGCAGACATTTTTTCCAACAAACTGATACTAAATGAAAGGTTAAAGCCTCTAAGGATACATCCCCTTAATCCTTTTACTTTTGATTTCCCCAGCCATCTTAATTTGAAGGAGTTCTGTAAAATGGCAATCCTGTAGAGAAACCTACCCCTTCCTGCCAGTTCGCTGTGCTTTTCTGAATGATGTGATTCTCTAAATCACTCACCTTCTCCTCTTGCCACAGGAGACCTGGCTGTCCCAGCGGCCAGCTTTGCACAGATAGGTGCCCTTAAGGATGTGGAAGTCCTCAGCTTGTCTCTGTGACATAGCTTTGGTTTTTATTCCAAGACCTGATGGTAGAAACCACCCACCCTGTTTTGCTGAGGCCACTCTAGGGAACTTTGGGAAGTCAGTTGTGCTCATACGGGATCTGTGTAATATCTGATGAGAAACAGAGCTGCTTTTAAAGTGAGCTGCCCTCACTAAACAACACTCCTGGCATCTGTGCTGTGCATACCTGTGTGCAAGGATGGCTCATTACTCTCCACAGTGCTTTATACAGCTCCAGGCAATTTTGTGTCGCCCATGCTGAGACTGACGGTTTCTCCTCTCCATAACCCTAGTTCTGTACTCAGCACATGTTTTGTCTCCTACTTTCACAGATATTATATAATTCAGGGAGTCTTTTCAAAGCTATGACACATCTTATCCCATATTTTAGGATCTGTGGCCTGACTTCCAGGGGTCTCCCTGTTGACTGTTTTTTCTGACTAATGCAATTTCTACAGCCTAAAGGCAGCTTTACAGCAGTCACTCAGGCTCTTTTTCTTTTGACATTAATTAATCTGTTGCTGTTGCATGCAGCAAATAAGAGCCTTTCAAAGTTCATATTCTTTATATTTTGCACAATTTAATGATACATCAGTGCCTCAGAGAGACAAGGTTTATCCTGCCAACAAATCTGGATGCCTTCTCAAAGGTGTCCCACTTGTGTTTTCATCTCAACAGGGTAGATATCATCTCTGCAAAAGGAATAGAAAGTCACTGGTCATGCTAATGTTTAAACTTTGTTAAGTTTTAACACCACCAAGTAGTATGAAACTTCTTGTATGTCTTTGTGTCACTCTGGCACTTCCAGAATAAGTGTATGTGCCAACACGAAATAGCTACTGGAGATAACTTTTTAAGTTGCAGCCAATCTGCTTAGCTCTGCAACTGAAAAATACAGACCCAAGTTCTCATTTGTATGATGCTACAGTTCTCTGAAGTACTGAATGAGACATTTCAAATGCAAGAGGCAGTTAGGACTTTAAAAGGATCTAAATTTCAGCAGTACTGTTTTGTAGCATTACAGTAACCCCCACAGGTTAGAAATTATTCAAATTGATGGTTTCAAAAATATCTTTCAGCAGGAGGTCCAAAATGACTTTATGGTGTAAAACAATAAATTGTTTATAGGCACTTCCTACTATACTCAAATATACTATTTGAACATATTAAAAAAAAAAAAACAAAACTGTCATGCAGAGAAGAGTAAGTTCTATTTATGTTGGGGTTTTTTTGGGTTTTTTTTCACTTACACAAAAGCAAGAAAAATTTTTGCACCTGGTTTGACATACAGTCCAATATCTGAATAGTTATTGACATCAGAAGCGAGATTAGACATTCAGATAATATATTAGATGTGCAGCTGTGCTAAGAAAACAGATCATGAAGAGCTGTGGTAGGTTCATCTTCGCTGAGGGTCAAATGCCCAACCAGCTGCTCACTCACTCCCACCCCTCAACTGGTGTACTAGTTTGAAAACAAACCAGTGGGAGACTGCAAGTCAGAATTATAATTTAATAGTAAAATTAAAGTAAATGCAATAATACAAGAAGAAAAACTGACAGTCGGGATACAACCTGACACCCGGTTAGTCAGGGTGGTGGTAGTAGTCCAAGTGAAGTGGTTCAGTTGAAGCGGTGATCCTATAGAAGGGTCTGGTCTCCACCTGAAGGTCCAGTGGTAGCCCTTGTCCTCTGGGAATCCACTAGGCAGGGCTGACTTTTGCAGTTCCAAGGCCCAGGTTATATTCAGTTGGGAATGCTTGGCTCCTCCCCCCTGGGCAGAGCATCTCACAATGGGATGAGGTAATTCCATGAGTCATGTGGTGGTTTCTTGACGGCCCATTAACGGAGATAACACCCAGAGGGAGTTATCAAGGGTGAGTTATGACAGGAGATAACAAACAGTGCCCCACCTGTTTTAACAGCTTGTGGAGATGGTAATAGAATATATCTTGTATTGCAACCTAGGACAACTGGGCAGGGTGGAAAAGTATGAGGGATGAAGTAAAGATAGAGAGAAACTTGCCAATTACTCTCACAGACAAAACAGATTCAAATTGGTTAAAATGACTTAAATTATTGCCAGTTAAAGTAGACTTAGGTAATGAAAAACAAAGACAAACCTTAAAGCTACCCCTTTGGTCTCCTTGCCTCCTTCCATGGACAAAGTGCACTCCCTCACTTCCTCCAGAGCAGTACAGGAGAGTTGCATTATAAACACTGGTTGGATATTCCTATAAGGTTGGTTGAGATAGATTTGTTGGGTTAATTAAACACCTGAATCTGGCGCCTGTGGTGTGTGGTGTTGGGCTGCACTAAGGAGGACATAGCCCAGCATCTGCCGTCATCAGAGACTGAAAATCTCTTACACCTTTCCAGAAGCTTGTGAAAGATAAACCATTAGAACAATATCTGATTTTTTAACTAAAAAAATAAACAAAGCAGGTAAAATTATTTCAGGCAGAATCTGCTTTCTCTAGATGTTCCTCTTTTAAAAAAGTATATATATCACTGGAAAGTTAAAGTTGCTGCAGTTCAGCCTGTCCTGTACAGGTGACGTTCACCGAGTTTCCGCTTCATGCACCTGATGGGCCCCAGTGTTGGACTGGAGTTTCCAAACACAGCACATGTCCCAGAGTCAGAAATTGATGCAGAAGGAGGGAAAACTGAAGCCCACTGAGAGAGCCTGGCAGAGGGGAAAAAGACAAATGAATTACTGAAAAATGAAAAACTCCTGTTTCCATATAAATTGTTTGACTCTTATTATACTGTTTAAATGCTGCATATTTCATTCATTAAGAATTGCTAATTGCAAAAATTGAAATTTCTCATCTGCTCTACAGTTCATGGTCATGTATCTAAGATAAACTAATATCACCAATTTGTTGTGCAAATAAACAAATAAGATCCTGAACTGCCAGATTAATATACAATTTCTTGTCTATAGAATGACATTTATTTTGCCACAAGTTAACAATAAGCAGTGTGCTAAAAAATGAGCTGAGTTTATTTGGTGTTTGTGATAGAATGAGCAAATTTATTTATCTAAGAGCCTAAATTTCTTTTGAGATATTACATAATTTTCTCTGTTAATCAAGTTGTGGGATTTTTGCTGGTGGTTTGTTGTGGTTTTTTTGTGGTTTGTTTTTTGGTTTTTTTACATTTTTTAGCTTTTTGCAAAGATCCATCAGATTGATTCCTGTTTTTTTTCCTTAAATATGTATATAAAACCCCACATAGAGAATCACAGAATGGGTCAAGTGGGAAGGGACCATAGTGGGGTCATCTGGTTCAATCTTGCTGCTCCAGCAGGGTCATCCCAGAGCACAGGCACAGGATTGTGTTCAGCCAGTTCTGGAATATCTCCAGTGAGGGAGACTCCACATTCTCTCTGGGCAATCTGTTCCAGTGTTCTGTCACTTACACAGTAAGGAACTTTTTCCTCATATTCAGCTGGAACTTCCTGTGCATCAGTTTCTGCCTGTTGCCTCTTTTCCTCATGGAAACAGTGAAAGAAAAATCAGTGGCTTAGGTTAATTAAGTACATAGTAAAAAGAAGTAATTTGAGATATCCCTGAATTTAGTTTAAACCCACTGAATAATGCTGGAGAAATAGAAAAGACAATATTTTTGGAAATGCTGAAAACAATTCAATTAGTATTTTTCAAAGGATATTGACATTCCTGAAATACATACTTGCAAAAAAGAAAAAAATTAAAAAAATCAATTAGATTCCCAAAATGGTGGATGCCAAAATATCTTCATTTATGCCTAGTTGGCATGCTTAGCCAACGTGAGACAGAGCAGCAGAAAGTCAGCAGTAGAAGGAATGCCTCTGTATCCTGGCCAACAGTACGCCCAAAGGGCATATTTGTGTTGCAGTACTGATCTAGTGAATATTTAATAGAGTTGCATATGCAATAAAGTCAGAGGAGATACTGAGAATACCACATAAGATTAGAGCACACTCTGGGGAAATGGGTAATGTGGGTTCAAAGTCTTTCAGAAATAAGGAAGATGTGAACATGGATCTCTCAATTCTGAGGTTCTTGTGTTGTCTATTTTGAAATACTTCTTCTGGGCATTTCTGTGACTAGTCCTTTCTTTTCTTTTTGGGACATAAAATATTTTTCAAAATATAAGAACAGCTTCTGAAAAGTATTTTCGAGATTTTTTTGTTCTTGGGCTAAAAATATATTATTCACCTTTCCCTGTAGTGAGAAGTGACATAAAAGGACATGCATGGAGATAATGTGGTAATTTGCCACAATATTATTTTGTTGCATATTAAAAAGTTTGGGAAGGACCTTGGTTGTTGTCTCTTGAGAAATGTGCTCAAATTTTAATCCAACATAACAGAAAAAGTATTTTTGTCTCCCACTAATTAGGAGTATCTCTCTTCATTATTATTTGGTCCATGTCATTCTTACTTGTAATATAAATACTCTGCTTTCCAAGGAATGAAAATATATTAAATGATAAGTTTACCAGGAAGAGAACAGCTTATTTGGAAAAATACAGAAGTAAAAATAAAAATAAGTAAAGTGAAAAAGGTTCACAAACTTACATATGAAAAGTAATCAACAAGTTCAAAAGATCATTTATACTCAATTTAGTGTCAAACTAGCCTGAACAAGGGTAGAAACATAAATTATATCTTTATATCTATGTGTGTGCATAGATATATTTATAACAATAGAGAAATAAAAAGGAAGAAAAATGTATTTTTGTATGTATTTTGGATTTTGCTTTATTTTCTCAGCTCTTAGTCATGTAAGCTGGAAATCCATTTCCCACAAGACAGAATTCCTTATAAAGTAGTAATTATTGTTTCCAAAGTCAAATGGATGCTGTTCCAAGCTCTATGACTCACACACTCTTTTCTTTTTGTTTCTTCTGTACTATTACTCTTGAAACCATGGGTTGCATTGATCTGTTTTCCCAGCTTAAACCTGCTTGCTTTGAAGCAAAGCACAAATGAGGTGGAATAAAATAAAATAATTTAAAAAAATAGAATAGAATAAAGACAATACCCAAAGTGTGGAAGATTCAAAATGTTGTCTGTGCTTTTATGAGTTTTTCTATATCCCAACATAAAGTTTTCTGATTGAGAAACATTAACTGGTCCCTGAGACCACCCAGTTGTCCAAATTGAAAGGTTTTTAAACTTTTTGGTCACTATTGCTAGTTATCTGTTCATTTATTTCAAATGGCTAACACTTCATAAGTTATAAAATTATTACCTACTAGCAAATTTACTTTAATTTATAACATTTTAAAAATATTGTTGACAATCAAGCAACAGATATCTCCTGTAAGGATGATAGAGGAAGTTTGAGTACCTTTCTCAAATGTTATTGAAATGAACTTAGGAATAAGTGGTAGACATTCAATGAAATTTGACTAACATCTTGCATTTTAAAAAAGCATGAGTTGACTGTCACTATTCTTATTTCTGTATGAGCGTCCTGAAGAAACTGGTGATATAATAATAATAATAATAATAATGCTTGGTTAGTTTTGAAATCTGTAAATTATATGTATAATTTTAAAGTTAATTAATTGTTGAAGTGGTTCTCAAAGCTGGGATGAGAGACAGGAACTGGTTTCTTTTCAGACTTATTCTTCAGAAGTCAACAAATTTATGTAATGAAGATGTAATCAGGGCAGTGACCTTCTTGCCTTCTTTTAAGTGGAAGCCTGGGTATTAAAAAGCGTTTAATTTATGAAGTAAAATTGCTAAAATTATCTAGGAAAAAAAGCATATTTTGGAGGCAGTTCTTCTGGTGCAGTGGAAAAATATCTCTTGAAGTCCAAGTTATTTCAGAAATGTGCTTTCATATTCAAACTATTTAGGAAAAAAAACCCAAAAAACAAACCCTCACACCTATTTCATATTCAGTATAAATCCTCCCCTGGAGGTCTGCAGTGAGCTTACAATTATAATTGTAAATTTCTAAATGGAAAGTTTTGCATGCTAAGATATACTTTGTCTTTACGGAGAGAACTCTGGAAGTCAAAATTTAATTGTTTTATACTTTAAGAAGCATGGGATGAAAATACCAAACAGCAACCACAACAGAACACCCTGTATTAGGAAAAGCTCAGGACCAGAGAAAACAAACAAACAAACAAATCTATATAAATGTAACCGGCTCCTAAAATCATACTTTGTTTTAAAATGTAAATGAAATGTGCTTCGTTTCACTGTTCAGTACTGCTGGGTAAATTTGCATATTATCTCCTTCTCCCTTTTCAGTATCCTCGACCAACAGCTGTGACTTGTCAAAACTTGCCAGCACAAGGGAAAAAGAAAATGAAGGGGCATATTGGAAACTGTGTCAGCTTATCTATGGCTTTCAGTATAATGTAATTGCTGAAGATGCCATTAAGAGTTGCCTGGAAAAACGTGTTAAGGCTGCTTAAATTGGGTTTTTTTTCTTGTCTCCCTTTAATAGCAGCGGTGTGATACCTGGGAAGGGCAGAAGGAAGAGAACAGAACACATGTGTGCCCTTCTCACAAGCTTCCTGCCTGTGACGATGGGCCACTGAAGCTGGTCCTTCATCACTGGTTGTAGCAGTGCGCAGGCCACTGAGAATCCCCTGGTGGCCTGGCCACTCACAGCACTGCTTTCCACCTGTCCCTCCCCTGTTCACCCAGGACTGGCCAGATGTCACGGGCCAGTCATTTGCCTATTGGCTCATCTCTCGCCTTGCCCTCCCCTGACAGAGGGCATAAGAGATCTGGACGAGAGATGGGCTGGACCAGTCTTGCCAGGTTCTCCCCAACACAGACTGTTCTATGCATGACCCTTTTCCCTCCGTGAGGGAGAATAAAGGAACGCCGATATAAATGCAACTGGTCCGTCTGTCTCTACCAGCGAACAGCTGCCACCATCCAGCCCAGGAACAGAGCTCCCAGGATAAGGAGCTACTGAGGGCTGGATTCGGTGGCCCGAAGGAGCCCATAAACAGCAAAGATACAACTGGTGTCTTGTGGCGCCCTTTATGTTCCCTCCCGCACTCTGAACCCCTTCTCCAGCTCCTGGCTGCTGCTCGGTTTGGCTCTTGAGGCACCTTGTACTGTACCACAAAGAGCTCGAGGTTCCCGTGTCACCATGCAGTGAGGTGAAAGGAGCTGTGTGTGCAAGGAAACCTCTCTAAAGTGACCCTTGAGCAACCTCCTTTGTGACAGTAAGAGGGCTCAGATCTGGGTCATGGCTACTGAGAGTGCACCATGAAAAGATGCCACTTCTGACTGGAGAAGTGTTTGAGAAGAGGGGTTGAATTCCAAACCTCAGCCTGAAAACAAAGCTCCAGTGCTTTGGCATTGTTCTGGCTGTTCGGTAGGGATGAGCGTGGCCATGGAGCAATGCAACATCTGCTGCCCTCACTGCTCTGCCCATTGGGATTTGTGAGATCCATGCTAAGACTCAGGGGTTTCAGTGTTTGTGTGAGCCATGGAGGACCTTGGCTTCTCACAGAGTCCTTGTCTGGCCCCAGAAATGAATGAGGGAAGGGAAGGGAAGG